>PVHY01006705.1:0-72524 GCA_004024945.1 Uropsilus gracilis
GAACAATTAGAATGAAAAAAAAAAAAAAAAAAAAAAAAAAACAACCTACCGTGTAGCTGAAAAATATGAGAGGGGAGCAATCGCCCTAAAAACAAACGTATTTAAGCCACTGACGCAGAGCTAGCTCGGGGGAGGTGGGGTGGGCAAGCGGAGTCGTTTAGTAAGGTAAAGCTTTAGAGTGAGGGCCAAACTTGCGGTGGCGAGCACAAAAGAGAACTCCGGTCGGCAGTTGTGAAGGGTGGAACGAAGTGAGAAACTAAGACGAGAGCCCGGAGAAATCAAAGGGTACATCAAGGGAAGGGGGGGGGGCAGAAAGGCCCGGCTTTGTCTGGCTAGGACCGGTGAGGGCCCACGGGGGCAGCACGTGCATCAAGGAGCGCCCAAGGGCAGGCGCGACGCGCTGGGGGGCCGACTCGAGCCCCTCCGATTAGCCCGGCCTTTTGCCCGCGAGCCGCGAGCTGCAGAAGGGGTGCATTGTCGCGTCCCCCGCCGCAGCAGATTGCTGCTGTCCTGCAGTACCCGAGCACCCTGGCACGGCGCCACTGGCACGGCCCGGGGGTTGGAAATAGCTGCGCCGTTCCCATGGCGACGCGGCAGCGCCTCCCACCCCCGCCAGCCCCGGGCCCTCCCCGCCCCGCCCCGCCCAGCCCCGCCTGCTGCGCTGGTCCGCCGGCCCCCGCGGCGGCGGCCTCCCCCAACCTGAGCGCCCCCCGGTCACCCTGGCAACGCGGCTCGGGCGCGCGGGAGGCGATTCGGAACGCGGCCCGGCCCCGCCCCGCCTTCCCCGCCCGCGGCGCCGCGCGCCCGGCCCCCGCCCGGGCCGGCTCTCGGGCCGCCCGGCCGCAGGCGCCGCGGGAGCCGGCGCAGGAAGCTCCCCTCCCCCTCAGCCGGCGGCGCCCGACTAGGCGGGAGGAGGGGCGCGAACTCTAAGGCGGCGGTGACTGCGAGAGCGTCCGCAGGGGTCGAGAGGGCTCCGCCGAGTCTCCCCTGGCCCCGCTCGACGCCCGGAAACCCTCCCCGGCCGGCGACCCTTCCTCTGGAAGAGGAGGAGAGCCGGGCGGAGGGCTCCGGGCCTGCCTGGCCACCGGACAGGGGGAGCCGGAAAAACAAGGCTCCTCCCGCCCGGGGCCCCGAGAAAACGGGAAGTGAGGGCTGAGGAGGGACTGGACGGGAGGGAGCGGCCCGGCTGCAGGGGACTCGCCCTCCGCTGCCGCCCTGAGTTCCAGAACCCCTGGAACGCACTGGCGCGCGTCCCTCCGAGAGGAAGATCTCCAAGGCGCCTGGCCTCGACGCGTTTTGTTTATTGGTGTGGTGAAGAGAGTGGCAGGTCCCCCAAAGCGCCGGCAGTTTCCAGGGAGATTGGGTTAGAACTGACTTTCTGTACCAGAAGGGAAAGGGAAGTAGGAGGAAAGGGGCTGCCTAGAGAGAATTCCACTTATACACTCCCTCCATAAGCAAACTACAACTGGCTCTGGAATGTGAGTTCCTGCCGGGCCAAGCCCGTGGTCCGGAGAAGGTTCCAGACGAAGTTCGTGTCAGTGAATGGATTCAATTAAACCCGGAGAGTGTCACCCCCATCCAATGATCCTGGATAGGTAGGGCATCCCAAGGAAATCACTAAGACAACAGTAGAAGCCCCTTGGAATTTGGTCCTAAATCAAATGAAAATAATACCTTGCATTTGTAAAGTCCTTTTCTCTAAAAATGGCTCCTTGTCCTATTTGTGTTTTCTTCTTCAAAATCTAAAATCCCAGGCCGGGCACGGTGTCTTGTGCCTGTAAGCTTCAGCCTATGAAGCGGCCGGGGCTAGGGATCGCGGTTCGAGTCCCGCCTGGGGCCCATAGTGAGACTTAGTTCCAAAAAAAATAGCTGGGCGTGGTGGTGCGGGCCTGTAATCCCAGCTACCTGGGAAGCTGAGGCTGGGGATTGCTTGAGTCTGTGGTACCCCGGGCAACAAGAGCCTGCGGTTCCACAGGCAAAAATAGCGAGACCTATTCTCAAAAAATTAAATACATACATACATACATACATAAATACAAACAAACAAATCTAAAATCCCAGACCAAGATACAAAGATTCATCCCGGGGCAAACAAAACTAGTCTAGGCTGTGGTCACGGGTGGAGGAGTGTAAAAAGCTAGAATGTGCTAGTTCTTAGGATCCTATGTTTTCTTTGAAAACAGTATGGGGAAACAAGAGTTTAGGGGTATACAGTTAGAGAATCTATGTGAGAGACTTAGTGGCCTAAAGTTTCCTTAGCTGAAATGTTCCTGTAGATGAGATAATGTATGAAATGGTCTTCATACGTCATAGGATTTGTCAGACAAATGTTTTAGTTATTGCGACATCTATAGATTGGTATACAAGCCATGATTCAGACACCGCAGCTGTAAAATGCTTTTCCAAGACTTGGTTATTTCTCCATATCTCCTAGTAAGACAACCACTTTCTCTAGAGGGGAAATTCTGAGAGAAATTCAATTGTTTTCCTAGATCTCTCCTATTTCCTTGACTGAATTCAGCATTAAAACATCAAATGACTTGTTATTTACTTCTTAGCCTAAAAGTCAGCTTCAGCTACCACACACACTCAAGTAGAGGCACGGAAACCCAAGGCAAGAAGAGCAACTCTAATAAGACATGGTAAAATGAAAAATGGTAAATGTCAGCTCAGGGTGTCAACTCAGGGCCAGAAAGACATGTTGCCCAGTTAGACGAGAGGGTCCTTGGACTCAGGAGGCCAGATCTGCAAGTCAGGGGACATGGGAGACATGTTGGCAAGACTGAATTCGATGCACTATTGAATCTCCTTTAATATTACTGTGACTGAATTGTCAGACGCCCCACCCCCACCCCCAACTCATGTTGAAGCTGTAACCTTCAATGTGGCCTATATCTGGAGATAGAGTCTTTAGGACCTAGTCAATGTTAAGTGAGATTATAAGAATTTTGGCTTATAAGAAGAGGGGAAAAAGAATCTCCCTACCATCACCAGTGAGGACACAATGAGAAGGCCACCACCACCTACACGCCAGGAAGAGAGCCCTTGCTAGAATTGAGCCATGTTGACATCCTGATCTCAGACTTTCATCCTCCAAAACTGTGAGAAAATCAGTTTCTGTTGTTTAAGCCCCCTAGTCTGTGGTATTTTGCTACAGCAGCCTGAACAGGCTAAGACAGCTTTGTCTTCACTGTATGCTGAGCACCTATCCTACCACCTCTGGCATTTTGTTCAGTGCTTCCACAGTTTTCTCCTTTTTAATCCATAACTGTGTGAACTGGGATGAGTGGAGCAGGATTTATTTTAAAATGAGGAAACTGAAACTCAGGAAGATTAAAATGATTTGCTGGAAGTCGTACATATTGTGAATGGCCAAACCAGGACTCTTGTCTCCCCAGACATCTAGTCTGCTAAGTATTTGCCACGTGCCAGGTTCTAGGCTAGACTATAGGGATAGAAAGATTAATGTGACTCAAAGGTGGGGAGGGCAGAGTCTGGTCAGGAAAGAAACATGTGAACAAATAATTACAGCAAAGAGAAGTGTCTGCAAGGATTAACTAACTGGCCCAGCAAGTATATGAACAGACCAGAGCAGGCAGAGGAATTCTGGGAAAACATTGCTTTTGAAGGAGTGGCAAGCACTTCTGACAGCAGGGTACACTGGAGGGAAGGAAGGGGTAGAAATACCCCACATGCCATTAGAGACACTGCTTTTCTTCTTCCTGCTCTTGACTCTGATTGCTTCCCCAGGGCCCTGGTCAAAAGGGAGAACTGAGCTTGAACAAAGATCAGGGCTAAGAGTCCTGAAGGACCTGATATCCCAAAGGGAAAACAGCAGCAAACTCTTCAATTAGGTTCATATTGACATTCTATAGTAAATTATCTTTGTTTGTGTGTTTGACCTGGGGTCTCCTAAGGGTTAGTTATTATAGCACTAGCCCTTGGTAAATAAGCAATAATGTGTTGTAATTAGGAGAGGAAAGGAACTGCATACCTATAGCTCTTACTCAGGAAGTCCTACCCCTCCTCAATATTTTCACAGAATCTTGGCCTTCAGAGGCGAAGTCTTACATAAACTAATGCAGCATCATCCTTTCCAATAGAAATGCAGATAAGGACATCAGTTCATGAAGGGACTAACATCTCTCTGTTCCATTTTGGGAACATTATTATTTCAAGTTCTTACCAGTGATAGATAATAGGATTCTCTTACATTGCTTCCATTGGGGGTGCAAGTTACACGCTTGTGTTTATCATGTCTTGGATCCAATCTGACTTTTGAGAATTATTTAAATCTCAGCACTCAAATGCCCTCCCTGCAAGAGGGACACTAGGTCAAGGAAGAAACTGTCCAATAGGGCTACTTACACTCAAAGCAGCTCTCCCAGAATCCTGGTTCAGGAGGCCTGTGTACCTCCCAGGGGCAGTCAGTCTGAACATCAGGCCGACAGCCAATTTAAGGTCTGGTTCTGGGATTTCAGCATCTCTCTGCCTGGGACCAAATGAAGACTATCACCTCTCCCTCACTGGAGACCTCATTAGAACTTGAACTCTGGTCTTTGTTCCTTCCCAGGGGGTTCAATACAGTGGAGAAGGCCGGGGGGAGGCGGGATCTTTAAGCCCACAACTCCCAGAGCAGCAGGAGTCCAACAGCCTCTGAGAACTGGAAGTGAGTAAACAAGCAATTACCTACAAGACAGCCGGTAACCGGAGAAGTGGCTTCAATGATTTGATGTACTGGCTGCCTGAGAGGAGGCCACCTTCCCTCACACCCCCTCCCAGACTTGTAAGGCTCATTTCACCGCTTTCTGCCTACTTTCCAAGTGAAATTCCACCCTTCACGGAAGCAAGGTCCCCAGGCTGAGAGGCAGCCAGCTCTGTTCTGGGTAACTCTTCTTGGCTTAGCCATTGTCAACACTGTACTTACTGTGAGAAGGGAAAAATCAGAGGGAGCTGCTACAATCCTCTCTCCCTCTCCCCCATTTCAAAACCCCAAGGCCTTGTAATCTTATGGGAAAAGAGGGTTCAGGAAGAAAGCGGTAACTCTGAATTTGCTTCTTAGAAACTAGAGTGGGATCCCAGCTGCAGGAAGAGTGTGGTGTCCAAGTGCAAGAGAACTCACATTCTTTTCTCCTTTTTGGCTGTGAGTTCCCTCCTGCCTACTGCTTTTAGGCTTGTCAGAAGTTATGGGTTTTTTGTTTTGTTTTCAATTTCTATGGTTCAACTTATACCAGTGCAGCGCCTGGCACAGAAAGGCCTCTACAAAGATAAAATATTAAGGTCCAGCACTTATTAAACAATTTACAATTTGGTAGGGAAAAGAAAGGTAAGAAATTTCAGGAAATTAAAAAATATGTACATAAATACCAATAAAAGGCAGTGTGCAATAGGTACTTGAAAAAAAATGTCACTGCTACTATTGGCTCCAGTTATCTCAGTTGAATTCTTTAACAACCCTCTGACTGACCCTCTGCCTCCATTCCTTCCCTTTCTCCCCTCTCAGTTCTATCTCCATACCAAAGCCAGTGATGGCCTTAAACACAAATTTGATTAGATCCCACCCCTACTTATAAACCTTCCTCCCCACATTCTCACCCCTCCCCACATACACACTTCTTCCAAGATGAAAACAAAGCCCTAGCATGGCATGCCTAGCCTTTTGCATCTGGCCTTTCCTAATCACCATGGTTAAGTTCCACTGCACACCCATGCTCCCACCAGAATAAAGAATGAAGCACTTTTGGTATCCAGGGACTACCAGTTCTCAAGCCTCAGGGCCTTTGCACAAGTAACTCTGTCTGAAATTCTTTTCACCTCACTCCCTACTTGGCTAACCCCAATTAGTCTTGAGACTCAGTACAGAAATAACCTCCACTTCCTAGGAGCCCTTTTCTACACTCTGGACTAAGTACCTCTCATCTATATTCCTATCACAGTATTAGATCTAAATTGTAATGATGAATTTTCTATCCGTCTTCCCTCTAGACATCAGGTTCCTCCCTTGTAGGCTTATTATTATACCCAGGGCCTCACACATGGTAGACAATAAATGATAGTTAAAGGCTGAAAAGGCAGGCTGAGTAGTTCTCGGGAAACATGGGAAGTCCTCAGAGGACTCGGAATCAGAAGAAACTGATAACATCACCAAAACTCTATTTTCAGACAAGTAATCTAATAGTTGTAAGGTAAGGTGGGGAAGGCTGAGGGAGAGGGGAGAATAGGCCAAAATAGCAGGAGCTTGAAGTAGAGGATGAAAAGTTGAACTGTGGGAACTGCAAAGCAGGAATAGAAAGGAGCCACACCATAGCAGTAATGCTATCAGCCTCAGCAAAGTGATTGTAAGTGTTGGTAAAATGGGGGTGGGTCCTCAGCTCTGGTGCCTGAGAAGGAACTTGAATAGAAGGAGCCAGCACTGGATGCAGGTAGCACTGGAAAAAGGGCTGGAGGGAATATTTGAGAGGAGATGATCTGTTTGTTTTTAGAAATAGCTTTGGCTAATTAGGACAGAAAGCAAACAGACTGGAGGAATTTTGAGCTCTGGGTTGAATTTTGTATATGGGTGGTCTAGGCATGTAAAGACTAATGAGTTAAGGCCTCATCTATTCTTTCAGAAAATTGTGAGGATGGTCCAGTAATGGTGTGCTTTGTAAATCTCTTACAGTCTTTAGAACAAAATCATCCAACTACCTAGCAGGGCTATTAATTCTTTTTGCATTTCCCCCATGTTCCAGAGGGCTTTGCTATTAATTCTTTTGCATTTCCCCCATGTTCCAGAGGGCTTTGCTAGGGGAGAATGCTGCTTCTCCATCTGGATCAGGCTATGTTTTTATCAAATACACTGCAGTTCTCAGTCCATTACCTATTCCTACTTCTCACATTCTTCCTGTTTTCTGACTCGGAGTTTATTTTCGTCTTCTGTTTCTCTTGAAATCATCACAGACATCTGTCTCTCTTGCCTTCCCCATCCGTCCACCCCACTCTCCTCTCCCACTCCTACTCTCAACTCATCTTACCCTCTCAGCAGTTGCCTTATGAGACCTAAGACTGCTTGGTTTCCCTTCCTCTCTTCTCAGTATCCGGAGCCTTTTTGTTGGACATGTCTCAACCTGTTCCCAGTCTTATACTAATCCTCCATAACACTGAAAATGACAGATGAGGTCAGACTTGCTTGAGAGGGAAAGAAGAGAGAATTTCTTACCCAGAAAATCACACTCATTCATAACTGGCTTTCCAAATAAGAACAGACTAAGGTGTGTGTGTTCTGCTGACAAGACCCCAAATCCTGCTTTCCTCATAGCACATGCCTACAATTCTTATATTTTTAAGCTCCTGCTATATAAAAGGGATAAAGCATCAGAGATTGTTGGATTAGTAGCTGGCAATGGCACTAAGGTTTGGGGAATGATCCTTTATCTTGTAGGATCCTCTAGCCAATGAATATGGCTAAATTTAAGATGCAAAGGTCTGTGGACTAGGAGGAAAATGCTGGCTGCTGGTACTAACAAGGTCCCTGGAGTGATTTATTGGAGTGATTTATTAGTGCTTCCATTCTCCTTTTGACAGGAGAAGGAAAAGAAAGTGCTATTCCTCCTGATAAGAGACCTAGACTTAGCAGTTTATATTTCAGCCCCCATGCATCCTGAATATAGCTCTTTCTGCACCCACTGGTTTCTGTCTACACATGCACAGGTCATGCACAGGTCTTTTCAGTTGGCTCAACATCCTCTCTAGCTATCATCCTGGCCTTTTATGTCAGATTTCATGGGGAAGGGGTTACTGCCAGACCCTCCACATGCTTCCTCTCATTTGCTTTGTAATTTGGTTTTCTCTCTCATCTTCTACCAAAACCTCCTCAAAATTGACCAGTGACATTTTGGTTCAGTGATATTTTGTTTTGTTCTCCTTGACTCTTCTGTCATCCATCCCCCTTAGAAGTAGTCTTGCACTCCTCTGACCTCTTTACACTCTGTTTCAGCTGACAGCCTTCTCTCCCTACTCCAGCCCTCCCTCTGGGCTTCCTCTTTACTAGGTCCTTTAGCTTTGGCCCTTCTCTCTTACCTGGAGACTTTCTTAGTGTGGTTTTTTTTTTTTAATAATTAATTTTATTGATTTGTCACGTTTGTGCATTAATTGATCCCCTGATACGTGGCCCTCCCTCCTCCCTCCAGTCTCCCTTCCAGTCACTCCATCTCCCATCTTTCTGCGATTTGTTGGTTGGTGAAGTTGATGTTTAGTTGTTCGTTGTTTGGTTCATTAGTCTCTTCTGATATCTGGTAAATGTTCTTACCCTGGGTGAGGACCTGAGTTCCTGTGACCTGTTGGTCCATGATGCTTAATTTCTAAGAATAACTTGGAGGCAGGTAGCCCGTCCCAGCTCATCGAGGGCACCTCTTGCAGGGCAGGTGTAGGTGTGTAGCGTTTTCTCCAGGTTCCTTTTTTGTGGCATTTTCTGCTGTGAAATTAATTAACAGTCTCCTTTCCTTCAGATCTGTGTGGTTGCTGGTATTCATGCCTCCTCATTCATGCTGGCTGCTTCTTCCATTCTGGTATCTGTCCTGTGGTGCTGCTTTTAAGCCTTCTAGCTCTGGCATCTGGTGTTGGGATCCATCTGTTGGTCACTGGTGTTAGTGTGGTTCTGCTGTGGAGAGAGATTCCCATAAGAGGTTTGTCCATCTCTTCTTCACTCTTGTGGTTTACAGTTTTGTTACAGGGCTATAGCCCCTTCTCTGTGGCTTTCTTTCCCAGATGGGAGAGGAAGGCGCTTCGCTCCCCTTGGTGTGATCTCTGGGTCAGGGGCTTGTTTCATTAACCCCTTGAACATTGTAGACAAAGCTCTTTGCTATGTCACTTATGTGATTAATCTTACAGTCATGTCTTGTGGGTCTGAACTTGCTCAGTTTTGGTCTCACCCAGGTGATGATCATGCACAGGGCCTTCTTCTTTTTTCCTATGTCAGTAGATTGTTGGTTTTCTCTATACCAGTGATATGTTAGAAGTGGGAGTGACAAGAGGGGGGATCCTCCCCCTTGTGCAGAAGTGCTGTCCCCCACCCCCCATGAAGGAAGAACTAAGGGCTGCCCTCCCTCTCCCAGGACCCCAAGTGGGGTGCTAACCTCCGGCTCCTGGCGGCTACTGCTAGGGGAGTTGGTGGGTGCCGCAGGTGGGCTGACTTTCTTAGTTTTAATGACCACCTCCAAATTTGATAATACCCTCTGCAGTATAACCTATGAAAAGGCCCAGGAGCATGGAGGAAAGTTAACCAAACTGCAGTTAGTGGCTCCATGTTAGAGATGGAATGGCAAGAGGAAACTAGGACTTGAGTGAATTAAATCTGAAAAATTGACCCTTGATCCTGAGATCAGTGGAAATATCTGCTTTATAAATTTTAATGTGCATAAAAATTGCCTGGGGGTCTTGTTAAAATGTTGCTTTAGTAGGGTTGAGGTACAGCCTGAGATTCTGCATTTCTGGTAAGCTCCCCAATCATACCCATACTTTGAGAATCAAAGGACTAGATCACTTATTTATCTATGATCAATCAGATTTCCTGAGGGTTTCTGAGCTATTTTTGCTTATTTGGAATGCAATTGGATTTAAGGATCAGAATCCTGTTGTTTGCATCTCTGTATTCCCCATTGATGAGTTCCTTCTGGGTGTTCCTGTGAAGACATAATTGATGGGACCCAGGGCTGAGTTGTTTATAACTTTGAGCTTTGCTTTGCAAACACTAATTTATCTTCAAATCACAATTGTGAGGCAAGTGGGTTCTTTTTTGCTATAAATAAAAACTAAGAAAAAATGAATGACTCTTTAAGTTGTGAGTCATATTTTCAGATTCTGGTCCACAAGTCCCTTGCTCAGAGGGGTTCCAAGGAATTACTGTGAGTAAATATTAACCCTGCGTTGGCTTGGGTCTTCCCTTGATTCCAAGATGACCTACTTACCCTCCAGAACTCTTTTACTCTCCCTTCTCTGCCTCAGCTGTCCTAAGTGCATTCAGGAGCCTTAAGGAGCCACAAGCTCTATGTTAGGAGGCCAGATGCCTGATGCAGAGGTGACTAAAAAGTTGGGAAGCAGACAGCTGAGCCTGCCCACAAGCCAGAACCACCCACGCACTGCATCTTAACAGCTGCTCTAAGCAGTGTGGACTAGGAGCGCCTTTCAAGACATTTCGAAGAGCAGGTGGGGTGAGGGGGGAAACCACAGAACTCAGTACAATAACAACTTCAGCAGAGCATCCCATGTTCTTCAAGTTCAATTTTTAGGGATTTCTCCCATAGTCATACGAATAAAAGTCACTCCAGTCTAAGTAGGTCATACAGTTAGAGACCTGATAAATGCAGATGCCAAGGCATTTTCACCCTTTTTCAAAACAAAAGTAAAATTTGGAAACTGTTTGTTTGCTTGAGGCTAGGTCTTGCTATTTTTGCCTGTTTCCGGAACCGCAGGATCTCGTTGCCCGGGGTACCACAGACTCAAGCAATCCCCAGCCTCAGCTTCCCAGGTAGCTGGGATTACAGGCCAGCGCCACCACGCCCAGCTAATTTTTTGGAACTAGGTCTCACTACGGGCCCCAGGCGGGACTCAAACCGCGCTTCCTAGCTCCTGCCGCTTCATAGGCTGAAGCTTACAGGCATGAGCCACCATGCCCGGCCTGGAAACTGTTTGGAGGAAATAGGTTGTCATGGGTGCAGCATGAAAAAAGATAGAGCAGAAGCAAGCAGGTTCCCCTGTTCTGGATTCAAGGTGCCCAGCAGACTCTGAGCAAGAGAATCTGACTCAGTGGTGATTTCTTCCAGTGACCGCCCCCTCACCGCACTATAGCTCTTCACCCTCCAGTTCACTTCCTGCTGGTCACCTCTGTTGTATGATTTCACTCTCCCCCACTTCCACTTCTGGTAAACTCACTATGAAAAGTCTATTAATCAAAGCCTGGTGGGGGGAGATGAGGCAGAGAGGTATTTTTTAGATTTCTCCATCAGAGCAGCTCTGTGATTCATTATCTGTTCTAGAAAGCAGCACATGCAGTTCCAGCAAAGGCAAGAAGGAGAGGAAATGTTGCGTAGCCCTCATTTGGCCTCCCCTGGATTGGCCTTCTCTTTCGTCCATCTGGCCACAAGCCAAGCTGGTTTTCAGTTGCTGCTCCTATTTCTAGCATGAATATTCCCACACCCTGAGAAGAAGATGGAATTGGGAGTCTAGTGAGGCATGGGAGATGACCAGCTATCACAGCCACTATGGCGTCAAGTCTCTGGAGACTGCGTATCTGAAGGTCAGGAACTCCAACCCTGTTCCCTCATAGAGGACCGATGCATTCCCGGTCACAGCTCTTGCCTGGGCTCTCAGACTCTTTCCCATGCAGACAGTGAATAGGCATGTACTGAGGAGACTGAAAAGATCCAGACAAATGGAATAGAAAGACAACTTTAGCACTGAAGGAAGTATCTATACCACACAGGGCAGGATGATGTCGTAACCAGCTGGAAAGAAAGAACCAAGCAGGTGTGGATCAATTTGGAGAACTCTACTGGATGGTGCCCTGGATTCAGGACAAGGATTAAATGTGGGGAGCAAGTTGTCAAAGGAATTCCTGCACCAGAGACAACTTCATTGATTTGAGCAGAAATTTGCACAGAGGAAATAAAATCATTCTTTTACCCCACAGAAAACAAATTCCCAGCAGCTGCATTGTCCCAAGAATTTAGAGCTAAGGCCCGGCATGGTGGCTCATGCCTGTAAACTTCAGCCTATGAAGCGGCCGAGGCTAGGGAGCGCGGTTCGAGGCCTGGGGCCCGTAGTGAGACCTAGTTCAAAAAAAATAGATGGGTGTGGTGGTGCGGGCCTGTAATCCCAGCTACCTGGGAAGCTGAGGCTGGGGATTGCTTGAGTCTGTGGTACCCCGGGCAACGAGAGCCTGCGGTTCCACAGGCAAAAATAGCGAGACCTAGTCTAAAAAAAAAAAAAAAGAATTTAGAGGTAGACTAGGTCAAAAACCAAGTAGGTGGAAACACCTGACTTTTGGCATACTGAGTAAATCTTGCTTTGACATCTAGTGGAATGAATGGACAGCTCAGCAAAGACCTAGCTTCTAGGGAGAAAAGAGGACTGGGCCCAGAGCTGAGTTGCTCCTAAGTGGGTACAAGAGGGGAAGCTGCATCTCAGGTTCAACCTGCAAGTGTAAGCCACAGGGATGTGGCTCACCACAGGCATACAGGGACTTCTGTGAACAGGCCTCCCAAATTTATTATATAAATAGATTTACCAGCAAATATCACAGGCCAACTTTATGCCAGTCTCCTGGGAAAATCACTTTCTAGAAATTTTCATGGCAGTGACAATCCCCTTCCTTCAGTTTTCAAAAGCTGAAGCCCATACTTTCTCACCTGCCATTAAGTGGGCAGCCAGGGGTAGAGGCTGCTCTTGGTCAGAGTAGGGGAGAGGGAGAGAGGCACTTTCAGGAATGTAGTCCCTGGAGGCTTCTCCCTCCCTGCTTGTAAGATTCCAGAGGTGTGAGATAAACTCCAGGATATCGTCCAGCAAAGACACTTTGGGCTATATTCCTCTGGGAAACAGTAATTGCTAGAGAGGGATTTTATTTTTAAAATCCTCATTCCTGCTACCCTTCCTGTGGTGGCAGGCATTGGGGAAAAAGATTTGGATGAGGAAAATCCATTTGGATTAGGTGTATCCTTTTGCATTTTCTGCTCTCACATACTCTTTTCTCTATTGTACCCTCAAGAATTGTTACTGGAAAACTCCAAGGGCATGAGTTAAGATCACAGTGATTCCTAACATCAACTCTGCTTCTACTGCATTTTTCCTCGCAGGGTTTTCCACTGGGTAGACTTTTAAATTTGAACAATGGTTCAAAGCCTGAGATATAAACTGCTCATTATTGGAAAGAGTGTCAGGGATCCTGGGAAGCAGACCTCACACCCTACCTGAGCTCTGTACCTAATAGTAATGGCTCCTTTCATAGTCACAGGAGGGTTGGATCAGTGTTTCTTTTCATTCCCATCTTCCTTCAGCAACTGCTGGGATAAAAGCAAGACTGGAAGGATAAAATATTCACAAACAGGACAAGAATAAAATATTTAGGGCAAGAGATCAGAAGTTCTTTGGCTATTCAGTGAACTGAACTGACTCTACTTTAAAATAAAGTGTAAGGAAATAATGTCCATGAAACTTCATGTCACAGTGGGTAGTAGTCTTTCGACCCCATCTCACAAGCTCTAAGCTAAGGTATGTATCATGCCTAGCAAGTTGAAGATACAGAGTAATCTAGTGATGAAATAAAGTCATCATTAATTCCACTGCTAATTTATACCAAACCTTTACTCTACCAAACTTGTTCAAAGGCCCAATTTCTTCCCACTTCTCAATCCAAAATCAAATCAGTAAGGAATGGTAGAAAAAGAAGGGTTATTATTACTCCATTGGATGTCTTAGGGAAGATCATTATCATTTTGGAGGGTTATTTCAAGCTATTATCCTAGGTCTTTTCCCAAAACACACTCAGTTTCTGAGAGGAAGACAGGTTTAAAGTGACATGGTTAAGCCCTGTACTAAAATTAATGAACTTATTCGGTACAAATGTGATCTTTTTGGAATTTTTTTTTTTTTTTCTGACTAGGTCTCGCTGTTTTCCCCCGGGGAACTGCAGGCTCATGTTGCCCCGGGGTACCATAGACTTAAGCAATCGCCAGCCTCCGCTTCCCAGGTAGCTGGGATTACCGGTGTGCACCACCACACCCAGCTATTTTTTTGGGACTAATCTCGCTATGTTGCCCTGGGTGGGTCTCGAACCAAGATCCCCAGTCCCAGCTGCGCTCCATAGGCTATCGTTTACAGGCACACACCACCATGTGTGTTTTTTTTGGAGAACTTGTCAAAGAGCACTTAAACATCTGGATTTCACATGGCAGTCAAAAACTTTTGTCTTCCAGACCAGAGCAAAGGTTAATTTGTTCAAGACACGAGGTCCCTCCTAGAGTGGTCAGTTAAGTGGTTAGGTACAAAAACTGTGCTTCCTTTCTAGTCACACTGAATCTGCTTTAGTAGTTTGTAATAACCCCACCCTGGTACTGGAACGGCTCTTTTCCAGGACCTATCAATTAGCAGAGCTTAAGAAACATTTTATGCCTAAGCAATTCAAGCTAAAAATAACCCTATGGGCTATTTTTTCCCTTTACTCATCCACAGAAAGCATTTGTATGTCAACAAGATCTTTGCTCCTTGAGTGTTTTCACTCCTGCTGACTCCTCCCTGAAAATAGAGTTGTTTGATATAGGAAATATCACAGGGTTGGTGTGAGACATACAGAAGAGCTAAACTACGCTGATGGAACAAAGCTACGTGACTGCCATGTGTCCAAAGTAAAACAGAATGAAAAAAAAGAATCCAGCATTCACACATAGGAATATGTAAAACTAGATACCGCTTTCCCCTTACAAATGCAACAATTTTTGATAATTTATCTGATTTATATACAGAATTCACTTCTATGTTAAGTGTGCTTACTATTTCTGAGGTACTTTTCTGTGACCTTAGAAAGGTACATTGATTTTCAAAACTAAGAGGTAGAAATGATTATCTCAATTTTACATTTGAAAAGACAAAACAACGCACATAGAAATGGTGTCCAGGACCCCTCAGCTAGTAAGTGGCAGAACCAAGATACAAACCCTGGCAGCCTTAACTCAGAGTACAAGCTGACCATTAATTATACTGCCTCTACAACAAAAAAAAGGTAGTCTTTCTGATATCCTACAATCTTTTATTTCCCTGAATCTCAAATCTATTAATCTATTTACTCTAAATTGAGCAAACACATAGCCCCATAGTGTATCTTAAGATGAAACCAAGAATCAATGGGAATGCCAGTGTCATGCAAAATGTTATCAACTCTCTTAAATACATCAAGGGTTATCCCCTTCCAAATATAAAAATGCCGAGATAGCTGATTAAGCATAATTACTTTTTAGCAAGAGGAAATGTTTGTAAAACTAAGGTCCTGGACACCTTCAGTTTAAGTAGTCAGTACTCAATGGATTTCTTGTTGCTATAATAGAATTTGCTTATCTCTGAAAGAAAAAAAAGCAAATTTACACAAGATCCTGAATAGTGGATGTTTGACTCTCGGTATATATTATGGTGATCAAGCATAAAGCAAAGTTCCTTACATAAGTTTAATTACCAACTTACTAGTCGACTCAGTTCTTATGACTTCAGGAATGTCTAGATATCATTCATATGCTCCTTTGCTTAAGGCTATAAATCTTTTAAGTTTTAGCTTTGTCTAATCTTTCTTCAGCTTCTCCCATCTCTTAAATACCCTATAAGTTGTTGCAGATCAATACCATTTTTTAAAGTATAAGGAACCACATTTTAAGACACAAATCTCATAACTGACTTACTCCTGAAATAATTATTGAATAATTTTCAAATAGTGAACATTTTACCTGAGGCATAGTTTTCTTAACAATAATTTTAGTCGAATTTATGGCTAGAACCTTGACCCAAAGTTACCTGTGTTTATTATGACTCAATGATGTCACTATTTGGATCATAAAATCGAAAAGGAAGTTCTGCTAAATGTTATATTTGCCTGACCCTCTTTGGCCTCAGCTGGTTTGACACAAGCAATTTCCTTTCACTGATGCATTTACTTTCTACAGTTATAACAAGGAAAAGGCAACGAAAATTCCACCCTGACATCCACCACAGTGCAAAAGTGGATCTGACCAACTGAGTCAGTCAGTCTCATCAGCTTCCTCACGTATCAGCTCAAACAGGCTGCTAAATAAAGCAAGCTACTATCTAAACAATTTTGCTTTTTCAGTAACAAAGCTGAAAGATGACCCATGTTACATAGTTTAAACAGGAGGCTAGTTTCCTTGAAAAATGTTTCTGTGGACATAAGGGTTTCAAAGTTGTTATGTAAGTTACTCATTAAACAAAACATCAAATTGGGCTACAGAAAAATCAAACTGGGGTAAATTGCCTAAATTTTCAAGAAAAGGCAGTTGTAGGGGCAAATTTCAAGAAAATGGCAGGCCACCGTGCCTGCTAGCAATCCTCTGTCTGGGGGGAAATTCTCTAACATGTCTTTCTTGATACTTCATGAAGTCAGCAAACAATATCCCCAGTCTGTGCATAACTGATATTAGGAACCACACCTTCAATCTTCCAGCCAGGACTAGTTGCCCTCCTCTCCCTTCCCTCCCAACACAGACAGCTGATTATATACAAAGAGACAGTGAAGTTGCTTCAAAATATTTAATACGTGTTAGACACGTAACATTACATCTTTATACAAAAATCAATACAACGAAGGAGAAAATACTGTACAAAACCCTTACCAGTTTCCCCAACCTTTATACAACAAAGACTGGAGTCACCGTATCTACAAAACCATAGTCTTTCCACTTAGGGCTTCTGTCTGTAAACTGTTACATTGAACACTTTTTAAAAGCACTGTGTAGTTCTCATCTAGAGCTTTTAAAAATATATCTTTTCTCTATAAACTCCGTATTTTTTCAAGCTTGAACTCTTCCGTGAAGTTCATCAAGCTTTTTTTTTCCTCTGTGGGGAAGACAAGGGCTGTTAATATTCCCCTTTCCCAGCATAATCATAGGGTATAAACGTTTCTTGAGAGAGCGAGAAAGGTGGGGAGGGAGAGAAATAATACAACTACTCCAGACTAAATCCCTCAAGTCTTAGGAAATCCTGTGAGGAAATGCCATTCCTGGTCCTGGTGAGGTTCAAGCTTTCATGTGAGGGGGTGTGTGTAAAGTCCCTTCCTCCCCCAAGAACCAGAGGGGAACTCCCAGGCCCTTTTGGCCGCTTCCTTCTCGGTGCTGCCTGCAGAGGAAAGTCCCTGTCTGCCCCAATCTCCTAAACCCTGGGGAAGGGGTGATGCATTCCAGGACAAAATAGTCTCAGTTCAACAAGACAAACTTACGTACACAGACATACACAGACACAAAAGTTAACGATCGTCCTCCTCCAATAAGCCTCAGTTTCCCAGTCTCAGGAGGAGACCGGAGAAGCACCGCACAGCAGGGCCTCAAAGGCCAAGTGCAGTCTGTTGCCCGGCAGCGCCCAGTCACCCCATGCGCTCAGCGCCAGTGGTCTCTGGGGCGTCCTCGCAGCCGGGAGAGGTCCAGCCCTCTCGTGGGGGACGCCCGCGATCAACCTTCTTCCTTACGCGCCCGTGGGGACTCAAAAGGCCACAATGGCTGTGCTCCACGGGTTAATGTCTCTCAGCACTGGCTTATCGCAGCAGATCTGCCCGGGCTCGGCGGCTTCCGGACCGCTCTCCTCAGCCTCGGCTTCCTCGTGGCCGCCCCCGGGGCTTTTCCGTAAGAGTCCGGAGAAGCTGGAACCGAAGATGCTAATGAGGTTAGCCACGTTACCCGTCTCCATCTCCTCCTCCTCGTCGGAGGCCGCCGCCCCGCCCGGCAGCTCCTCCAAGTTCCGGCGAGGCTTCTTCAGCGGGGTCGCACCAGGCGCCTGGCAGCCCGCAGGGCCTCCACCCACCCCCGCCGCTCCGCGCTTCCTGGGGCACACGGGGGGTGGCGCGGAGGCTTCGTCCTCGGCGGGCCGCGGCTTGCAGCGGCAGTCCACGCGGGGGGCCGCGTTCGGCACCCCCAGCCTGTGCTCCCCGCCAGGAGGGCAGCCGCAGTGGCGACGCGCCGTCCCGGGTCCCTCAGGAGTGACGTCCAAGCCTCCGGCTAAGGGCCCGACTCCTCCGGCCGCCGCCTCGCGCGTTCCCTCCACGCGGCGCCAGGCGCCTTCCGCCACCTCCGCCTCTCCGCCGTTAAGAGTGTTCCCGGCGCCCGTCGTCGTGGTCGCCGTCTCCCCGCCACCCGCCCGCGGCGCGTCTGGGACAGCGGGGCGCTCCGGACGCGGCTCGGACTCCGGCCAGGCGGCGCGAGCGGCCGGCGGGGGTGGCTCCCCCCAGCCGGCGGGTGGCCCGGCCGCCGGCTCTCCGGGCTGTGGCGGCGGCGCCGCGGCCGGAGACCCGGCGGGACCCGCCAGGTAGAGACCGGGACACGGGTCACTCAGGTAGACCTGGCGGGCGCTGCGGAGCACCAGCGATACCAGCAGGTTCTTGTGCAGCTTGATGCCGCCGCGCTGGACCCGCGAGTTGTAGATCTTGCCCAGGGAGATGCTTACGATGCGGTGAGCCTCCAGCTTGAACTCCATCCTGCCTCCCCTCACAGGGCTGGCGCTGAGGTGAGGGGGTGATCCCCGGTTGGACCGCGGGGGACTGAGAAGCGTCAAAAAGTCCGCCCCGGGATAGACCCTCGAGATCTTGAGACTCGGAAGAGAAACGACTCCTGCGACGCGCGCGCTCCGGTGACCTCCGGCCGCACCACACAGCACAAACGCCCTCTATCAGATCCGGTCGCTGACTGAGGGCAGGCGCGCCGCCCCGCGCCTTATATAGGCTCTCCGCCCGCCAATCGCGGAGATTCGCCAACCGTACAGGGGCGGGCTGGCGCGCCCTTGTGTGCCGCGCGCAGCCAATCAGAGGCCGAGGAGGGGCACCAGGCCTATTCGAACGTTAATCCCGCGGAGCAAGCTCTTAAAGGGGGCGCCGGCGTTAGGGGACGGGCCGCGGGTCGTCGCGTGTTCTCTATGGATGGCTGGTGGTAGTGGCGTAACCACAGTGTTCTTGGTGTTAAAGCTTTGGCTTGAGTACTGGCCTGCCGGAACCAAAGCGAACTAATCGAGTTTTAATCGAAGTGTGGTGTTGGACTCTGCTCTGCCATAAAGTCCCGGCCCTTCCCAGAACAATCACCCCACACCCCTTGCCACCACATTCAAGGCAGCACAGTCCTCAAAGGTGCCGGCCAATCCTGGTAGAAATAGAGTTGACAATAAATCGTTATTATCGCTGGATATCGCTGGATAACAAATATTACAAGATAGTTGGCAGATGCTGTTTTTGATTGAGTGCCTTGAATCAGGCAATCAGTTCCACATGAACTCTGAGAAAGCTGTGCTTAGTTTTATGGTTCAGATTGTGTCTGAGAGTTACCATTTCTCTTCTGCATAGTAGAGTAGGGAGGGGTGTGTGTGTGTGTGTGTGTGTGTGTGTGTGTGTTTTCTCTTTTAGAATAGGAAACACTAAAGTGTCCAGAGTTTATTTACCCAGAGCCCCCAGGCACATCTGTGGTAGAAATTAGTTGGAATTGGCTGGAATTAACTTTCCAGGCTTCCAAACCTAGACGACCTTGTGGTGATTCTGCCCTAAATGCCACGTACTAAAATGTACCAAGCTGTTGACTGACTAGAAAATTCTGGAACACTCTTCCCCTGTATTTTTACCTTGACACAAAATAAAATTATGACCTCATGATGGGAACACAGGACTTCTCTATTTGTATTTTTAGAACTCGCTAGATTTTTCCAAGGGCAAACTCAGTCTTCATGTTCAAGAAAAATCACTGAAGAACTATACCACCTTTCATTATGACCCATGTTGACAACTGTGTTATAGAATCTAGAGAACAAAGTGATAGATATCAGCTTCAGTGGAAGAGCAATAACATTGTACATATGGACAATTCCTTGATTATCAGTCCAAGATTTGGAACTTTAGAACCTTCTTTCTTTCTTTCTGGTTAGAACTGACAGATGCTAACACGGGGTATAACAGGGATGTATGGTCAAATGGAGACTCCATTGAGGAGAAATACCGGTGAATGGTGGACTTGATTATAGCCAACTCACAATCAGGAGAATTCTAAAGGATGTGATGGTTCAATGACGTTAGCTATGCCCACAACATATTGATAATAACTGAGAAACCAGTTCGTGAGATAAAGGTCCTCCCCTCTAGGAGAAGGAAATAAAATAACAATTATAAAACTAAGGAGTGTATTTTAAACACCTTTCCCCCCTTCTATTTTCGTTCTTTAAGAGGTAGCAGTTACTTATAAAACACGGCTTAAGAACACAGGCTCTGGAGAGAATCTTCCTGTGTTGGAATCCTAGCAACAATTTCAACTTACTGTGTAACCTTTGGAAAGTTATTTTGTCTCTTGTTGCCTCAGTCTTTTTCATCTTAAAATAGAGATAATAATAGTACCTGCTTCTTAAGAGTTTTTGTGAGGGATAAAACAAGGTAACAAGGAAACACAAGAAAAGGTCTTAGAACAGCATATGGCATATAATAAGCTTTCAGTGAGCATTAGTTTTTAGAACACATCACCCTACCCATGAACTTGCAGTGGGAGAAAGGCTGGGAAGCAAAGGGATATAGATGGTGGAAAGAGATTGTATTTAAGAAGGGCATTGAAAAGCAGTGAGGTAGGATCTACATGTCCTAAGCAGCAGGAACAGCAGAGTCTGCTGGAGGGAACATCTCACTTGGCAAGTATGCCAGGTTCCCACCCTAGCATAAGTGCAAAGGACTAGAAGCAGAGGCTGAGGCTACCTGATAGAAGGTGCACCTCATTGGCAAAATGGAGCCCCAGGGAGCTACTGAAGGCTGAGTAAGGGAACCACAGTGTGAATTCTAGAACAGTTGGTACAATTACCACTTAATTATAAGGAGGACCACTTAATTATAAAGTTCCTGTAGGGCTTAGGCAAAGGTCATCAAGACCTGAATTAGGTGAAAGAAGCATGAGTGAATAAACCAGAGACAAAAGAATTTTCATAATGATCTGGGGTGCCATCACCCCCCCCAAATAGGTTACTGATAGAACAAGCCTTAGGTAACACTTTCCTGACCCTGATGAGATGCCCTGACCTGGGCATCTAATCATTCTCTACCCTATGAAAATCACAGTCCATTATTGTCCTCATCATTTTTTCCTGTTGTGCCCAGGGTCTGTGACAAGTGTGCCCATATTAAAAATAGGAGCCCACCTCAGGGTTGTAGCCAGGAGACATTGAAAATAATTAACTGTGCAACATAGCCACTAGCCATCAGAACAGGGGGATTTCCTGCCAGAGGGGTTGGATGGCCTGGAGCAGAGAGTCTGTCAACTAGCATGGAAGCACTTTAGTATTTTAAAAACTTGGGTGACCATATCAGTGCAACTGAACATTTACACACTTGTATTAATGAACTGCTAATAATGACATTGGCTATCAGTCATTGTATTGGTGACTTTACATGCATTATTTAACATCCTTAAAAAGTTCTGAAAGTAGGTACTGTTATCTCCATTTACAAAGAAGGAACCTGAAACTGAGAGGTTAAGTATTTTTTCCAATGTCACATAGGTGGATTTGGTGGAGCTAAGACTCAACTCTGGACAGATTTCACTATAAAGCTTGAGTATGTATAGCATTATTTACAATAGCTAAGACAGATGAGCAACCTGAATGTCCATTAACAGATGACTTCCTCAAAATCTGACATAGCCACGCAATGGAACACTATTCAGCCACAAGGAATGATGAAATGCAGCCATTTCCTACAAAATCAAGGGAACTATGTGTAGTTAAGCTTGAGGGAGGGGCTTTGCAGCTAGATTGCCTTGTCCCACACATTGCATGCTATGTGAGCTTTGGAAAATTATTTCTCATCTAAGTGAAATGGAAATGTACCATGGGTAAGTTATTGTACCTTTCTGTGACTCAGTCTCCTGTGTAAAATGAGAATGGCAAAGATACCCAAAGAGCTTAGTACACTCTCTAGCACCATACATGTGCTTACTGAGTCTAGTTATTATTATTACAATTATACCAGCACCTAACTCAATACCAAGCACACAAATAAATCTCCTGTTTGTACTTGTTGAGTTTGGAATGCTTTTCTACTATACTACTGTAGGGTAAATGAGTTGGTCTGTCTTTTTCCTCCGTTCACTAGCCTATATAACCAGAATCTGTGGTATTGTGCCCTCCCATGATTGTGTATACACCCATGATTGTGTATACACCCATGATTGTGTATACACCCATGACTGTGTATACATGTGCATATGTGTGAGTGGACTCACCTGGGCCTGAGAGGAAAGGATGAAAGGGCAGCATCATCCTAGGGTGTGAGAGCACAGAGAACTCAGGTGAACCCAGAAAAAATAGCATGAAGATTCCTGAGGGGCTGGGATGTTTGCCTGCCTCGCAGCCCCACTGGCCCATGGCCCTGACCTGCCCGGCCTTGCCTGGCTTGTGTGTATAACTGCTAGAATTAATAAAGAACCTATGCAGATTGGTGAAACTGATGCTTAAAGTACAATTGGTGATGAGGTTGGAATGGTTCAACGCAGACAGAGGAGACATTCTAAGTAGCACAGATGGTAGACAGTTCAACATAACCACATAATAGGTGCCCAATTAATGTCTGTGGATTTGAAATTGAGCATCATCACTATTATCAATAGGAATTCCTCTAACCATCAGACAATAAAAGGCAACCCTCATAACTCACCTCTGGAGGGATCAGCAAGCATCACCTCTACCTACTGCCCCCCAAAAAGTGGGATGACACAGAATATATTCTTCTAAGCTTTAAAAAGCAACTAGGTGAGTTAGATTTGTTGTCATCAATCTTTGAGAGCTTCTCAGTTAACAAAAGAATGATTGCAGATGATAAACATAGCTGGTATCAGGACAGAGGAAGCAGTAACTGTGGAAGAAGTAGCTAGAGCATGTCCATCAGTACTGTCTGTCTTTCTACCCCCACCTCTCTATGCCCCCCCCCTCCATTCCTCTCCTGGGCATGAGCAGATTAGCACCCTGAGTGTTGACTACAGCTGTTCCCACTCATACACTATCTGGGCTCCAGTCCCAGGATGCCTCTCAGTATAGGGTCTGACTTTATTTCTTGTTGGTATAACTAATTGAACATGAAGTAATATTATCAGAGTTTATAGAGTCTTTAGAGTCTTAAATTGAGTCCAGTCTACAAGAATAATGGAAACCTACTATGGAACCCACTTTTTTTTCATTTATAGAGTATTAACCATATATACCTGAGAGTGAATGAGTTCATCAGCTCTCTCTTGAGAATAGGTTTTTTCAGAGACAGAGTGTGAGGTGAGCACGAAAAGGTACTAAACTCCTAGCCAGGGCAACAGACCAGGAACACACAGCACATAGCAGTTTCTGTAAAAACGAAGAATGAGTGAGAAGAGGGTGGGTGGAATAAAATCAAGTTGTCTGAATTGTGCCTACTTTTCAACGCTAGGACATTTGGGGGGGGGGTTGAAGTTGCTTATGCAGTATGGCATTCTGAATTCTTTAGGGGAACAGCTCACTAACAGTATTTTCTGTAAGTATTTTCTATACTCTTGATCATCTGAGAATAGACAAACCCACTTTTTAATTCACCTCTTTTCTCACTATCCTGGTATCTTTTACATCTTTTTTTCTCTTGGTTGCTTGACTACTTAGAATTTATTAGGGATGGATACCAAAGCCTGTCTGATTTTTTTTGCCTCTTTCCCATTCCCTTTCCTAAATAATTACACTCCTTGGTCAAAATCTTTATCTTCAGTGGGAGAAACTTAGGTTGTATTTTATGACCATCTTTGATCCCCTTACCTTCTTTAATATTACTATGATAATTGAAATATTAAAGTTAAATATAATTGACAATGATCATCTTACCTTTGATACTCTTAAGGAAAAGAAATTCCTCAAATAAACAGAGCAAACAGACTCATTAAAATGAACATGGTATTGTCTCAAGTCACAAAATGAGAAGCCACCATCTGAAAACTTAGACTTGCACTATTTAATATAGTAGTCACCAGCCACAAGTGGCTACTGAGCATGTGCAATTGAGGAAGCTAATTTTTTACTTAGTTTAAATGAAAAACAAAAATAGAGTAAAATATTTTTCCCGAGACCAAAGTTTACTGGGTCATATTTTTGAAGTTTGAAAATGTGTGTCCAATGTTTGTCTTTTAACACAGATTTCAAAGACTGATGATTATGAAAAAGAGATCAGAAAACATCTCATTTTGAGAATGGCTACATGTTGGAATGGTAAAGTTTTGCACCTACTTGGATAAATAAAGTGTATTATTAAAATTAATTTAACCTCTTTCTTTTTACATTTATGAATTCATTGAATTATAATTCTATTGGACAACACTACCCTGGGGATAATAAAGAGATTGGGAAGTGTGGACATATAAATATGCATGAGCATATTGTGGATAATTAACAAATGTCCTTGTTTGGAGAAGAGCAAAAGGAGAGGAAAGATAAAATAAAAAGTAAATGAAATACAAATACAAAACATTTTAATTATTATAGAGTTGAGAAAATCAAAGAGAAATGTCAAACAGCTAATTGGGCAGTAGAAAATTCTTTCTATAATTAAGTAGTAGCACAAGTAGAAACACAAGTCTTCTTATCTAAATATGACTACATGAGAAGTATCACATATAACTACTTCTAAATACAAACATGAAAATTTACATTTCAGAGAGAGTACCCACTCATCATATTTCTTGTGAGTTGTTATGATGCCTTCTTTTCAATATCCACCTGAAACTTGCAAAACCATGTGTTTTCAATGCACAGAAACCCTCATGAGTTCCTCGTGACCTTATGGCAAAAATCCAGTTCTTGGCTTAGTCTCCAGAGTACAGCACAATCATGGCCACAAACAGCCTGGAGTGTTGAACAGGAGCCTGACTTCTCACCAGCTGGTCATAGGCTGGCTTATGGGTGGTCCTTATCCTGTAAAATTGGAGTGTTGAACTAAACCAATGGCCCTCATCAAGCTATAGATTCATATTAGAATGGCCTGGGGGCCAGGCACGGTGGTGTGTGCCTGTAAGCGATAGCCTATGGAGTCGCGGCTGGGACTGGGAGGTCTCGGTTCGAGACCCGCTCGGGGCAACATAGCAAGACCTAGTCCCCCAAAAAAATAGCTAGGCATGATGGCGTGTGCCCATAATCCCAGCTACTTGGGAAGCTGAGGCTGGGGATTGCTTGAGTTGATGGTACCCCAGGGTACGTGAGCCTGCGTTTCCCCGGGCAAAAACAGCGAGACCTAGTCTCAAAAAACAAACAAACAAACAAAAATGGACTTGGGGAGACTTTATCCAAACACCAGGTCTCACCCCAAATGACTTGAATTGAAATTTCTGGGATAAGACAGACTCAGGCATGAGAATTTTCTAAGGCTTGGTAAATAATTATAATGTGCAACCATATTTGAGAACCAGTAGAGTAGCTGAGTGAGTTAAGATCATTCCAAGTCTAAAATCCTATAAATTGAAGTAAACCCTTACAACTTTATACTGCCCTGAGCGAATGACCTATGTTTTCCTCAGTTACATAAGTCTAATCAAATGTATGTCCCATCTCATAACTTACTCAACAAAATGCCATTTCCCCTCTTGTCCAAATTTTGCACCGCTTTCTCCAAGAAGCCTCGTGTCCACTGGTATTCAGTGTGTACACTTGGGCACACGCTCTCATAATCTAACAGCCATTTGTTACTTAAAATCACAGGTTCATGTTATCTTGTGATAATCCTTTTATTTCTCTTTTGTATTTAATTACATATTATTTAGCTTCAATATGGATATATTTTAATATGGATATATCTGATACTTTAATATAATAATATTTGATACTTTAATATGGATATATAATAATATTAGAAAATGTTGGAGATGTCACATGGTTTTTGCATTCTGCCACCTCTAGGACCCTGAGTATTGTTACATGCATATCAAGGGATCAGTAACTATTTGTTAAACTAATTAATGGGTTCCAAAATATGAGGCTAAAATACACAACACAACTATCTAGAGAGTAGAAAAAAAAGTACTCAATATAAATTATCCTAGTAATATATTAACCAAACTCAACTTCAAATACATTTTATCTTAAACTTAGCTCATAATTATTAATGACCCTCAAATCTACTATTTCTCCATCAAAGCTATTTTTCACATAAAGTAAGTTGGTTTCTGATGATTTACTTTTTCTGCCAGGCTTTTTACACATTCATGATTTTGTTACTAAGAAAGTAATTGCTTGCTATTCTGTTTTGATTAAACATATATAAGGAACTAAAAACCCTACTAATATCAACACCTGTGGGGTAAATGATTTAGTCAGACTTTTCCCTGCATTAGCATGTATGGACAGCACCTGTGGTATTGTGCCTTCCCCATGGTTAATATATGTGCCTGGCACATTGGGTGTGCAAATGTGTGAGTGGGCCCACCTGGACCTAGGAGGAGGAGAAAAAAGGGTGGTGATAAAAGGGTGGCATCACCCTGGGGGGATATGGAAGGAAGGAGAGAGTAGAAACTTTGCTGCTTGCTATTAAAATAACCTAAAAAGAAAAAGAAAAAGAAAAAGAAAAAAACAACAGCGAAATCCAAGGGCTCTGGTATTAGGTATGATGAAACTATGAGGACCAATCCTTGGTTACCTAACAACACCTCATTTAGGGGTAACACAAATATCTTTCAACCAGTAGGAAAGCTGTCCCTTTTCTCCTCACTTCCATTTCAATTGCGGGAGCTAACATGCAAATTCATCAATCAAGTCCATTTTAGATCAACACAGCTGATCTAAATTCCAACATGAGTGCTCATTCTGTTCAAAAACCCAGATCAGTAAGCCATCTCATACTTACTTTGACTAAGCGAATTTTGAGTCTTTATATAGACACATCCTCCATGTAAAAGGCAGTTTCAGATCTGCTCTCTAACAAGCCAGTGTGGGGATTAGGAGATTTATGTTTATCAGACAGACTGAGTGCTCTGAGTGGAGAGTGCTGTAAAATAGGCAGCACTCTCTAGCCTTTCCTACATCAGCTCGTAGGAAGTTTTCTGAGTCCAACTCCTCTAAAAAGAGCCCATTCCCACTCTGAAAATATCAAAGAAGCAACTTTGGGGGGTGGGGGAAGCATTCTTTAAAAATCAAGGAGACCGATACATCCTTCCACATAAGAACTGGTCAGAGAAGAAAAAGCAGTCATAAAATGTTTTGTCGCATTGCCCTTTAAGAAGTATAAGATATGAGTTCCCAGTCCTCCTCCTCCCCGCCCCCCACCACTTCTTTTGCAGGCTGACGTCATACTTAGTTTCGGAGTAGGAGTCATCAGAGGCCAGAGTTCAGGGAAGACTGGCACAGTCTCGCTTTTTCTGTTTGAGTTTGAAATTGCCCACAGGGTAATGGAGCGTGGGTGTGTCTCGGTGGGAGTTCCAACGAGTGGCTTGGGGGGTTGTGTACTGTGCTACAGTACTGTGCTACAGTACACGTACAGTACTGTGCTACAGTACACGAGTGGCTTGGGGGGTTGTGTACTGTAACTACAGAGGCTCGAACAAATGCTGTGGCAGAGCTGGAAGTCTCTTCTGTTATGATGGGGCCTTTTTGTTTTGTTTTGTTTGGGTTTGGGATATTATTGTTTGGGGTTTTTTGAGGCTTATAAATCATTTTAAAAGTATTTTGATTCATTCTTGCATCCATATCGTGTTTATGTATGTGATTCCAATAGGATAGAAGAATTAGATTCATTTTAAAAAAGGTTTGTGTACCCTGGCCTGCTTGGGGAGGCAAAGGAGCTCTTCATTCATTCCCCTCTCACAGATGGGAGTGTAAAATAGAATGACGGAAAGGAGATGGGTTTGCTCTTTTTTTCCTCCATGAGATCTAACTAGACTGGAAGGGTTTGACAAACAATTAACAATCCTCCCCACTCAGCTGCTGTTTCCCAAAATAGCATCTCCTTTGCTGCCAGGGTAGATGGGGGCCTTCAGGGGAGGAAGACACAAAGGTGGCCTCTTTATGTAGCTTGCTCTGTCTGTGAGATCTTGAAGGCAGAGGGGGAAACCCAGGGGATTAAATTAGCAGGCAGCCTGGGCTCCACCTGGAAGGGAAATAGATAAAGACAGGAAACAGCTTGCACTCCAAAATAATAATTTTCAAAAGCAACACACGATGGATGCTGGGAGGGTTTTCTTTCCCCCAGTTCATAATTTCACAGCAATATTGCCCTCCGAGCTGAGGTTCAGCAAAGGAATGGGGTCTTCTGGAATCTCTGACAATCCACTCCACCTGTGGGGGGATGCTGAGGAGGGCCCCACCCCCTCTTTGAAAGGACCCCTGCACATCCTTTTCTAAACCTGGCTCCCCTTCAGACATTGCTGGGTATCAGGTCTTGAGATACCTCATTAGGACTGGAGTATTTTCCTTAATCTTCCTTTCTCCTTCATTGCCTGCTTTGTCCTCATGATTTCTTATTCCCTGTCCCTCTTCTGCTCTCTTAGCCTGCCATCTTTACTTCTTTATTTTTTTTCTGAAAGACTGCCGCTCAGCTCCCACATGTCAATTTGCTCTGCCAGCCCAGGCTCTCTGGGGTCCTGAAATGTCTCCTGTCATGCACAGGCATGTGGATGGGAAGGGGGAGCACATGATGCACTAAACAAAGGGAACAGACTAGCGACACTCCTTTGAGAAGGTCAGGAACTGGCAGATAAAGGTAGAAGGTGGAGAAACAGGACCAAATATGCCCCCAAAGAATTAAAAGATTACACATTCAAATCAGATTCTAGATTTTGCTGTTTTTAAATTACCTTGAAAATATACCCAAAGGGAATTAAAACAGCTATCAAAAACAGAAACCTGTTCCATGAATTAACTCACAATCCACCTCTCTGCTAGAAACTGTGGGCTTGGTGCCCTTTGCACACACTTCCACTAACATACGGTCTGATCCTGCAGCTGAGTCCCTCCGGACTGGGAGTTCCCTGAGGGCAGTGGGTGGGACTCCTGTGTATTCCCTCAGTAGTGCTCATGGCCCAAAGGAGGCAATCAGAAGTGCAGGACACTGAAAAAGTTGGGAGGGGCAAAGGAGGGAAAAGCCTAGAGGAAGGCATTTGGGAGTATGAGACATTATCTCTTTTTCTCTCCATGTTCAATAAATGGGAATATAGAAGACCAGCTAGGCAAAACAGAAGAACGATGCAATTCCCTTTGATGCCAGCAAGACTTGATTTTCAACACCTAGTGCTCTGTGAAACATGCACAGGATTATGCTCAGCACACCTTTGTTGAATTAATGATTTAGACAGGGGGAAAAGAACAGTTATTTTCCCTTGGAGAGCTTTCCAGAAATGGAGGAGAGGTATATAGTATACAAATAAAACATTCTGACATTATCTTTCACAACCTTGACTCTGTGAAACATCGTAAGGGAGAAAAATGTCCTGGGAAATCTTCTAAAGTTGAGAGAGAGGATGGGAGTACATATGTGGTATGGTATTTCCAAAGACACTCTTTCAAAGGCGTCTTTGACTGACTCAAATGCTGGACATTCAGGTCCAGAGACGCTTACATTCTTTTTACTTGGCAAGAACTCTGCATGGTAGAGGGATATTAATTGAGGAGCAAGGTCAGTGCCAGAACAGTAGGCCAAATAGAATTTTGCAGCCTAGAGGGCAAGCTTCTGCCCTGAATTGGGGTGGGGAAGAGGTAGTGCAAATTCTTGAAGCACTGGAGTGAGGACTAAACAAACACATGATTATATAGGTAGAACCAACATTAGTATAACGACAAGATAGCTCAATCTGGGATCTGTCACTCCGATACCTTTGAGCAATTCATTTATCCAACTCCTCCCCCACACCCCAAACCTGGAAAGAAAAAAAAAGCCTCATAGGCGAGCTGAGATTTACAGAAGCCAGGAGCTTTACCAAGTTCTGAACACAGAAAGATGCCTGGGAGGTATTAGAAAGGGCAGTTAATTGGTTGGCTCCTGAATGTGTTAATCCTGAGCAAAGCTGTGTTACTACCTCATTAGCACATTAACTCTATTGACTAGTCTCTGCAGCCCTGTATCACTTAATATCCTGGGCATTTCAGGAGGTAGTTTTACAAAATCAAGTTGTGTTGACTGGAATTGCAAATGAAGGTGCTTCGCTCAAAAGTCCCTGTTCAGAAACATTCTCAGTTAAGAAAAGAGAAGGTGATAAATACATGCCTGAGATTCCCAGCCTGGTTCTTTTTTCTCGGCTTAGAAAACCGGTGTTTGGTCTGGACACCATCAGGTTCCTCATGTCTCCTGTAAGTACCCAGTGAGAGGCCAGCAGAACCCAACCCCACCAGCTGTGCTGGAAATTGTATCTGGGATCAGCAAGGGATTCCAAGCATCCATTTCCAAACTCCCAATTTACTACTTTTTCAGAGTAGAAGGGAAGGGGGGGGTGTCAGTCAAGGTATCATCTTTCGCCCCAGCACGGTGGCTCGTGCTTGTAAGCTTCAGCCTATGACGAGGCCAGGGCTCGGAGTCTCGCTTGGGGCTGGTAGGGAGAACTGGTTCCAAAAAATAGCTGGGCGTGGTGGCACGCGCCTGTAATCCCAGCTACCTGGGAAGCTGAGGCTGGGGATTGCTTAAGTCTGTGGTACTCCGGGCGACAAGAGTCTGCGGTTCCATGGGCAAAAATAGCAAGACCTAGTCTCAAAAAAAAAAAAAAAATCATCTTTCCTCCACAGTCTTCTGTGAATCTTTCAAGTTAGGGTTCATTGGTGCATGAATTTTTTTCATGCATCTTATTTTTTGCATTGTCTTTCACAATTTTCTGCATGCAAATCTTTCTTCATACTGTATTATAAAGTGGTTCAAAATAGGGACTTTTTTTCAATGTCTGTCTCTCCATTAGGATCCAGCCTACTGTCTTTCATCTAACAGGTAGCTCAATATGTTTGTTGCTTTGAAATTTTGAGTGTGAGCACAGGATCATGGAAAGAACTCTGTGTGAGGCATCAGATTCTCACACGGGGCTTTGCCACTCAGCTAGTCATGTGCAAGCTACTTCACAGTCCTCAGGATCTTAGTTGGGGACATGATGATGTTTATCTAAGGTCCCTTCCTTCCAGTTTAGACGCTCTCGAAAAAAGGGAATGAAAAGTACTTTAAGGAGCCCAATTTTATTTGCCAAATTATTGACTGTGGAGGACTATTTTAAAAACGCTGAGATGCTTCTTAAGATTTTCCAGAGCTTATTATAACCCCTACAGTTCAGGTTCTAAGCCAACAAGATATAAGAGGACAAAAAAGAGCCATTTAAACATTCTTATTAATTAACTTTAAAACCATAATAATATATTTAATAATAATATATAATAATATATATTTTTTTACTTTATGCAAAAGGAAGATTCAGAAATGGTCTGCTCTGTGCCTATCACAACACTGGACCTGACCTGGAAATTCCATGATGAGTTTGTATCCTCCCAGGGGGTCCATCACTCATCTACCTCCTTGTAGGGGAGACTGACAAGTGACTATAACAGAAATACCTCACAACAGGACTCAATGCAAGAACAAAGCGAGTGTCCAAGAGGGCAAAGGTAACTCTTCTGTGATGCAGGAAGGTGGTTGAGAGGAGAGCAAGGCTCATGGTACCAGAGAAAGATGCTTGAGCTTTTTCTTTTATTAGTTTCAGAAGAGGATACTGTACAGAGAGATGGGGGCGCAGAGGGAGAACTCCAATTCCAGCTCTAACCTTCATGCTTCTGCCCCCAGGACAGTGGCAGCACATAGCAGTGCTAAAAAAATAGTCATCGAATATAAGAATAAAAAATGTATTAAAATAGACCCTCTGTTTACCTCCCCTCCTCCCCCCATCTACCTGTTGACAGTTTAGAATGCTAAAGAAACACAGTGGCATCACAGAATACAAGGATGGAGACTTCCACAAACAAAGTATGTTCAGTGATATTAATTCATGGACATGTTGATAAATGACAAGTGAAACCAGACAAACAACTGGCAGCTGGGAGTTTCCCTGGTAAGCTTTCCAGCAACAGAACAACAGGAGCATTGGTGACACAAGTTCTTCTGTAATCCATAGAAGGGTGGCGGGAAGTGCTGAGTGGATTCAGCTAGCAGACAACTTGCTTTTAAGAACTGTGATTGTGAAGATGAGGAAAGGCCTTGAGTGAGAAATTCAGGACTTGAGAGTATTTCTGAAAGTTGAGAGAGGTTTGGTAAAAGATAAGGTGTCTTCCTCTAGGGAAGGGAACCAACAAATGCTGAGATTTCATCTGTACTTAATCCTCTCACCAACTCTAGGGAAGGTGGGGCTTTTAAGTGAAGACACTGAGGTTTGGTGTATTTAAAATTTGCTTAAGATATGCAGCAATATAGATAGACCTTGAGGACATGATTATGCTCACTGAAATCAGTCCCAATGATAAATACCTCAAGATTCTACTTACATGAGGTACCTAAAGTAGTCAAACTCAGAGACAGAAAGTAGAATAGGGATTCCAATGGGTATTGAGTTTCAGTTTTACAGGATGAAAGAGTTTTGGCGATTCATTGCACAACACTGTGAATGTTGTTAGCACTGCTGAACCATACACTTAAAAATGGTTAAGATGGTGAATTTTTTATTTTCTTATTTATTTTTATTTAGTTTATTTATTTTGAGACTAGTTCTTGCTATGTTGCCCAGGGTAGTCCCAGTCTCATGGACTCAGGTGATCCCCAGACTCAGCTTCCTAGGTAGCTGAGATTAGAGGCGCCTGCCACCACGCCCAGCTGCTTTTTTGAGACCAGGTCTCAATATGTTCCCTGAAGTAATCTCAAATACACCGACTCAAGCAACCCCAGGCCTCTTGCCTCCCAGCGCTTGGACTACAGACACTCACCACTACCACCAATTCAAGATGGTGAATTTTATGCTATGTATATTTTACATGATTAAAGAAACATGAGATTGGCTTGAGATCACACAGCTAGTGTATGGAAGAGTCAAACTCTTGAAATCTCTGTTCTTTTCTACAGGCACCAGGCTCTGAAATTGAAGGTACAGTCAGGAGAGGCAGAGAAGGATCCTGCAGGAGTCAGTGCAGGATGAGATCTAGAACCCAGAACAAGAGTAGAATGCCTCTACTGCAAGTGAAGGGAAGAAAACAAGAGAAGAGCACAAGCAGGCAGGTTCTTCTGAGACTTCCGAGTCAAGGAACTCTGAAGATCCTCTATTCCCTTTGTGAATTTGGAGGCAAAAAGGTGGGATCTAAACAGAGATGTGAAGGAGTGAAGAGGGTTTGAGTAACTGTTTTGGACAAAACTGACCAGGGTTACATTGTGCCAGGTAGGTTCTGGTTGTTGTACCTGAGCAAATATGTGGATAAATTTCAAGAGGAAGCACTTCAAGGAAAAATGCCATTAGTTAAATCCTATTCATTAAGTTGGCCAGTGCAATCACAGTGGAAAGCTTTTAGTTATACCCTTTAGGTGACTGAGAGCCCCCCAAAGTCTCATTTACCTGTAGAGTTAAGGTGCTACCAAGAACAACTTGGAAATAAGTGCTGGAGAACATCAGTTTGAAAATGCAACCATCAAAATTGTGAAAGAGTGATCATTGCTAGGTGGTAACCTTCCTGCAAAAAGAGACTTAAAGTTCAAGTCACCTTGAGCTGCTCACTACCAAGTCATGCGGATTTTTGGTCATAGAGTAAAGGATACTTGCCTTAAATTGGCAGCATCTTTAATTTGTGAAAGATGGTCGCAAGACTCACACCAAGTTTTTTACATGTTTTTCTTCTATAGATTTGAAGCCAGTAGAAATGCCTCCAATACTCCCAAATAAATTACTTTTAAGGTTATAACGAGATTACCAAATTCCAGTAAGACAGTGTTTTCAGATTATTCCATTAACAGACCACCTAATGTATCCTAATTTACAATCTACTTATTGCAGTTAGTGGGATCTTTTTTAAAAGAGCTTTTTGGGTAACTATCAAAATAGGCAAAGGTCACTTTAACAAGCTAAAATTCTCAGTACAGTCTATTATTGGGTCAATCTCTATGTGGAACCATTTTCACACACATAGTTAAGTCAGATAATTCTGAGGACCATAGCAGTGTCCTTCAATAAAAACAACTTATTTTGAAATACAGACTCACAAAAAAGTGCAAAGTTAATAGAGATGTCCCATGTACCCTTCAGCAAGCTTCCTCCATGGTTAAATTTTATGTAAGTATGGTAGTATATCAAAACTGATACTACTTCACTCTGTATGTATGGTTCTTTGCATTTTGTCCATGTACAGAGGCATCTAATCAAGATGCAGGTCTACTCCATCAGAATGAAGTACACGCTCATGCTATCTTTTCTAGTCACACCTGCCCCACTTCTCCCTCCACCCATCCATCTCTAACCCTAGCAACCACTAATCTGTTTACCATCTCTATATCAGAAATGAAATCTATGCATTTTTTAGGTATTTTTTCACTTTATATAATGCCCTTGAAACCCATCCAAATGGTCTGTATAAATAGCCTACTCCTTTTTATTGCTGTGCAGTACTCCACTACATACATATACCATTGTTTAACAATCTATGGAGGCATATTTGAGTTGTTTCCAGTTTCTGACTATTACAGATAAAGTTAATATGAACAACTGTGTACAGATTTTTATGTGGACCTATGATTTCATTTCACTTGGGGCAGATTTCCAGGAGTATAAGTGCTATGTAAATATTTATGTGTGTATTTAGCTTTTTAATAAATGACCAAGCTATTTTCCAGAGTGCCTGTACAGAATTCCTGGTGGGAATTCTACATTCCCACCAACAATGTATGAGTGGTCCAGCTTCTCCACATCCTTGCATTTTGTATTGTCACTACTTTTTATTTTAGCTGCTGTGAAAGGTATGTAGTGATATTTCATTGCAGTCTTAATTTCCATTTCCCTACCAAGTAATGGTGTTGCTCATATGCGTGTAAAAACAAAGTCTTATAATTGGGTTCAGGGTTTGTTTGGCACATCATTTTCTCTCGCTAAGCTTCAAATTTCCTATCTGTACAGTGAAAGGATTTAACTAACATATGACCCATAACTAGTCCTCCAACTCCAAAATTCTACATACTGCTGACCTACTCTAATTTTTCTGCAAGGTGAGGAGTCTTTAATTTCCCCTTTGTGCACCTTGGCTAGATCTGACAAGTAATCAGCCTTTTCATGGGTTTCCTGGATGATGTCTCCATGAAAGGTGACAACCTTCACTGTGCTTCATTTGGCACAATGTGCTTTCACTGGCCTTAATGCAGCATTTTTAAGTTCCATTTAAGCCAAGCAAAAGATTCTGACTTTCACAAATTTATAAAGGACTTTATTTTCTGACCCATCAAAATTTTGCTTTTATTTCCAAAAATTTTTGTATAGTTCTTGAGTAGCTGATACTTTAGAATTTTCATCAAACATCAATTATACACCTACTGTGTGCAGAGAGGAGGATATACTGTAATTAACACAAATTGTATGTAGAGAGGGACCTGGAATTGAATCACGCCTCTGCCACTTATTAACTGTAACCTTGTCAAGATACATAACACCTCTGGACTCAGTGAAAGGGGAATAATAAGACCTGCTGCCAAAACTGTTATGAGTAGAGATAATGCATGTAAACTGCTTGGTTCATAGTGAGTACTCAGTAAACTGTAGCTATGTCTATGTGGGACATGGGGGAAACCAAGAAAAGAGAATGGCATGGATCCTCACATACTCACACGTGCATATACACCTCATATCACTCTCCCATGAACTCGGGGATCCAGGTAGTTATAATCCAGTTTTTATAAAACTGAGGCTCTGAGACATTAGAATAACTTAAGGTCATCCTGACACTAAGTGAAGAAGATTCAGACCTGTCCTTAAGGGGGTTATGGTGTAGCAGGAGAAATAAGTTGTGTAGAAACAGATAAATACCAACACAAAGCAGCAAAGTAGCAGCTGCATGGCAAAGCCAAAAAGCACTCAGGGGTTTAGAGAAAGTTGGATCTGAGGGTTGGCCAGTTGGGGAAGGGAAAGGAAACCAGAGGATCAGAACTTACTCTGTCTCACTGGACATCTGAGTTCCTAGATGTCACCATTTTAACTGCCCCTTGGTTCTGGCAGCCCAGTCTGGTTGCTGCAGCAGGGAGGCTACACTTGATTTTTTCAATCCTCCTCTCTCTGTCCTCCATTAATAGAATAGTATTATGCAGGCCCTCCCATTTTGCTCTGTAGTTTTATCCACCTGTTTCTTTATTATAGCATTAGTCAGATAGGCCAATGCCAGATTTATATTTTTTCTATATAACTCAGGATCTATTTTATAGAAAGATGTTCTAGATTACCTTCCCTTAAGTAATTTTTTATGATGAGCTGATTTACTTGTAAGCCTATGTCTGAGGCATTTTCGCACATTAGTTTTCCAAATGTCATTGGGCTCTACTGCCTATATAATCTGGCTCATAGTAGGCACTTGAGAAATTTATCTGAATTATTCAGAAATTTATGCATATGTACTGAGTAGTGCTCACTATGAGGCAGGCATTGGAGTCTCAGGTCTCGGGGAACATACAGTCTGTGAATGACTGATTAGCAAATGAAGGTCATAGGAATCTGAGTATCAATATTCTATATGGCAGATTATTAATAAGAAATTGAGAGTAAACACACTTTGGCATTAATGAAACACATGTACACAATGCCACACAGAGAAACTACAACTCCTTTGTGGCAGGAGACAATTCTTAAAACTTTCATTGTTGGACCCATAAATATATCACCTTGTAGACCATGTCAAGTCATGAGGCTGAGTGATTACAAATCTTTGAAACCAGATCCCAGTTTCACTTGCAAAGGCCTAAACTGAATTAGAGTAGCTTGCCTTTTCCTCTTTGACTGGCCATGCTCTTCAGGAATCAATGGTAAATACAGTATTTTAGAGGAAAGATGAAAGACAGCCCGAGTATTCAGCTTTGGGGTTACATCTGGTTTGGAAACTTCCTTACATCATATATTTGTAGCTGTTCTGTGAATAATATGCAGAGTACATGCTTCTAGATCTTTAAGGTATATCATGGGGCTGTGTTTCAGCAGTTGACAGGACTCCAAATACTTCACTTTTGATCATTCCATTCCTCAAATTTTCCCAGAATTATCACAACCTTTTAAAGATTATTTCTCTTCAGTGTGTTCCTATTTATGTTATCTTGTTGCTCACGGGGAAAAAAAGAACTTTTACTCAGTTCAGGTGACAGATCCAACTTAGAATCTATACTGATATCCCAAATGGGAAAAAAAAAAAAGCAAAGACAGCTTTAGCTTGAGGCTGAATGCCTCATTTCTTCCTTGGTTTCACTTCCTTTTCCTTTCTGCTGGGTTCCCATTTCATCTTGTAGCCTCCTGCTCCCTGAATTTGTGCTCCAGAAGAGAAGCTCTTTTTTTCAGAAGCTGTTTTTCTCCTTGGCTGTTCCCACCCTTTGGCCCCTGTTTTGCTTCTTCAGAGGTCTGGCTTTGGCCATGGTGCTTGCCTCAAAGCCCGGCTCAGCTTGCCAAGGCACGAGGCCAACCTGGCCTTCAGCTGCCACTCAGTCGCACGGCTCCAACCATCCAGCTCCAAGGGACTCAGAACCTTCTGGTCCTAAACATTCTCTCACACCCCACCCCCAACAAAGGACAAACTGGTGCTTCTACTAGGCTCAACTAACACAGAAATGAAGAAAGAAGGGAAAACCTGTGTGATCAATTCTCCTTAGAAAAATGGTTTCATACACTTCCCAGGTTAAGATGTTGATAAGAAGTAACAAAATTTGTATTTTAATAACTTTCGTTAATAAAATACACAATGATGATAGCGAGGAAAATTCAGATTATATAACAGTTCTACTGGCCCTACTGAAATCAGGTCCAAAAGAAAAGGGGCAGGGAGGAGAGGGGCAAAAGCCTCCAATTTACAAACCCTGGGTCAATATCGGGTGTAATGCAGTTTAACAACAGGGCTTACTAACAAAAGTGTTAAACAGGGAAAACGAAGAGTCCTTAAAGTCACAAGAGGCAGTTATCTTACCCCAGTCACCATTTTCAGTCCCAAAGGTCCCAAAGACACAGTCCAAGATGGTGCCCCTCCAAACCTCAGAGGTAGGCACTTTTGCAAAGTCCAGTCCCTTCTCTGACGTCTTCTCTTTTCTTCTTTTCTCTCAAGTGTTCCACGGTGCTCCACTTCTCCAATGCTCTTCAGTGTTTGCTTCGGCAGCACATACACTAAAATCCAGTCCTCTTCAAACTTCTTCCACAACTGTTGATGCACAAATCAGCTTTCCAAATTCCTGGCCATCACCAGGTACCAGCTTTCCATATCACCTTACTGCAACACAACAATCTCCACACCAGCCACTCTTCTGGCGGATACCATGGCTCCTCAGTCACCTCCAGCTCACTCTTCCAGGGGGCTTTTGCCCAGCCTGATCACTCGGGCTACTCTTTAACCGCCTGCCATTCTCTTCTCTCCATTCTCCAAAAGTTCCCTCTCCTCCTCCCCCCTCCCTTTCCCTCTCCTCCTCAAAAATCTGTTTCTCTCTCTCTCCCAAAAAGTTCTCTCTCCCCTCCCTCTGCTCCTTGCCTTTTTTTTTTTTTATCCCCTCTGCCCCTCAGCTTCTGGTCCCGTTCCTGTTCCAGCTGCTACTTCTGGCAGTTTAACTGCCCCACCCAAAGGGGGGAGGGGCTAACTGCCATCACCCAATGGGGGAGGGGTACTTTGTTAACTGCCACGAGGAGGGGCACCCAGTTTCACTACAAATTAAAAGAAACATATACATTAAGTATCAGATATTTGAATACCCACGATGGCTGAGAACTCATTTCTCAACAATATCATGACCTTCACAAAAATGGTGCCTCCTCCTAAGAAAGTTTGAGTACATCCTTTATCTTATTAAATGTTTTGATGGAGGAGGGAGGGGGAGGTATCTCAAAAAAAACACAGAGGGTGTGACCTAAAGAACAAACTAAATTAAAAAATTATTAAAAAATAAATAAAACATGTTTTGATGGAGTGTGTTTAGAAGTTTATGATCTCTAATCTCACAGACAAGGAAATGACAAAAAAGTATTAAACAAAGAGTGTTAATGTTGCTAAAACCTCTGGAGAATGCAGACACATCATCAGAATATTCATCCAAGGCCCCTGGAATGTCAGACAATCCTTAGTGGGATATTTCCCCTCTATGACTTCAACTGTAAGATGACACTGTTCTTTTGCACAGGTACATGAGGACTAGTTAATGAAAATACTGTACGGGTTCATTCAAGAAGTATTTACTGAGTTCCTACTACATAGAAGGCATCATGAAAACAGACTATTAATATGACATAAAGTTTTAAAAATAGATTGCCATAAATAAACTCCATGATACGATTATGCAAAACCTTCCAGATAATTTTAGCTCTTTGGATGTACTATACAAGACTTCTAGTTCTAGACAGAAATTCATGCTGAAGCTACTTGTGAGACATAAACTTACTACCATTTTTACATTAGAGATTGCTATTGACTCCAGGTCTCTGTAATTTCACTGAAGATGATAAAATATCTGATAATTATTGACCTTATTTTCACATAAAAGACAGAAAGAATGAAATTACCTCCTCAATCTGGCTAGACATATTTCCAATATTCCAAGCTCCCATGTAGAGTTTCTCTTGGGTCAGGGAATGTGTAAAGTAGTCAGGGCATTGTAGAAACTTGCCGGTTACTCTCATGGGGGTAGCCCCACTCTGTCTGTAGGGTCAACAGTCATGGTGCCCACACTATTCAAAGTTCTTGTATAATAAATGCTCTTATGAAAAAAGAGGAATGAGGAAAGAAGAATGAGGAATACTGTGGTGAGGTACCCTTTCCTGGCGGTGTTCAACTGAAGGCTAGATGCTCAAGTCAAAGGCAGCCTGTTCATGAGGTTCCTTCCAGTTCTGAGACTGTTCCATCTACTTGTAAACCAGTATTGACAAATAGGATGTGGAAAGTGTTGTGTCACGAGACAAGCTATATTTAGAGCCAAATATGATAAAGGAGTTCATCAAAAAAGCCTGAAAGCTGACTGTCTTTTTGGATCCAAAGACCAAGAAAATTTCATGGTTCCTGTCTTTCTGTCATAAATGTTCAACCCTGTGATATCCAAATCTGTGGTGGATATGGTCAAGAGTTCTGAACACTGAACCTCAGTCTATAAAGACAGGGGGAAAAAATCATTCCTACAGGAAACGTAACTGAAAAGGAGCTATCTCCAATCACAGAGCTGCTGGAGGAAGGTAGATGATTCCATTTTTCTCTGAAAGTAAAAGAGTTTTTAGTTAGATACATGCAATTTTCCTATAACTCAAAAATAAATTATGTACTATTAAGCAAAATCTGAGAAGCCAGCATTGACATTTTTAGCTTGCCTTGTCAAGCTTCTCATAACACTTGATGAATTTTAACTCAAATTCACAAACTTCACAAGATAAAAACCAGAAATTCAGAGCATATCATCCTTGAGAGAGGCTTGTCATGGTGGGAGAGGAGGCCAAGGTCTCTGATCACAAAGTGATGGTCAACCCATTTCTAAATCGAACTTGAGTAGCAGGTATAAAAATTAAACCTCTCTGGAGCTGCAACCCCCAAGATTCATCCATATGCCTTTCACCCTCGTGCCTTCTCCAGAATAGGACACTGACTCCAAGAAGGGCAACGATGGCCAAGACAGTGGTTGTAAAGACAGCTTTCACCACCACAGGGAGAGTTTCCGATTCTGAAAGTCAATAAATGAGGAAAAAAATCCATAAGTCCTCTTCCTCTTCCATGTTTACTTTTTGGAGACTTCTGTCCCTGAGGTCATCTGGCAGTCCTACCCTATTCCCTACTCTCACCTCTCAGTTCACAACACCATGTAAGGAAACAGTCTAAAACAGAGGAAGAGCAGTTCCAAAAGTATGGGCTGAGTCCCCCTCACATCCCCTGTCCCATTTAGGGAATCCGTGAGATATTAATCATGATTTCCCTTTATATTTTTTAAAATTTCAATTCCTCAGTGACACATACAGTAGACTTTTCTAGAGGCGACATGACATACCATCACTCTGATGTCTAATGAATATGCACTTAAAATTTATAATTACATTTGTAATACAGTAAATAACAGTAAATGGACCGCACACAAACAAAAGTCTTTGGGGTCCTTAGTAATTTTTAAAAGCATGAAAGAGCCCTGAGACCAAAAAAGTGAGAGAACTTCTGATTTAAAGGCCCATTCTAAAGCATACAGACTCATGCTTCTTGATCCCCCCATCCTCAGTTTCAGTCTCCAGGTGGACACAGCCCCATCCTTACTCCAATGGACCTGAAGCACAGGGGCTGGCCACAGTGCTCCACATGGCAGGAGTAACGGCCACTCTAAGAATCCAGCTTATCCGATACCCACATCTGGCAGGTTCCATCCCCACTGTGAAGAACAGCTCCATAATCCATTCCTTAGGCAATTTCTTCCCCATTTTTCATCCAAATCATGTAAATTTCTGGGGGGGGGAGGTAAAAGCCATGAGCTCTGCAGAAAAGAGCTGTATTCCCCAGTGAAGTTTCTTTGCAACGTACTTTGACCAGTGGGGACTTTAGGAAGAAGCTAAAGTTAAATAGAAGTAGTTTATGTGCTGAACACATGTACTGTTATTTGACATCATGAATCCCAATTCATTTTCTTCATTGAAGGAAACATCTAGAACCAAGAATGGCCCAGAACCCAGGTCCAGTAACAGCAAATTTATTTATCATGTGCTTCCTACTAGAGCAGTGTGCCGGGGAATGATAAATGTAGAGTTGGGGTATACTCTGTCTTCAAAGGAAAAGTCATATAGTTTTGAGTACCATTGACCTTCGGATAATTCAAGAATTTGGGGCACTGATTCCAACTCTGTGTGGTCAAAACTCCACATGTAATTTTGCCTACCCCAAAACAGAACTAATACCCTGCTGCTGAGCTGAAGCCTCGTCAATAAAATAATCACTCAATTAATGCATATTTTATATGTCATTTCTATTATTTACTGTACTTATGGAAAAGAAAATGTTATTCAGAAATCATAGGGAAGGTAAATAGATTTACAGTGTTGTACTGCATTCATCCTTACCTAAATTTACCTCATCTGTTTATAAGATGAATTGTCCAACAGTACCTACATCAACATTGTCAAATATGATACAAAATACTGTAATTGCTCTATATATTACCACTACCACTAGACATCAAAAATGAAAAAATAATGTGAGAATGAAATTCATATTTATTTACAGATATAATGACTTACGTATTGGTAATATTTATTGAAAACAACTCTGCATATAATTGGACACATAGTTCAAATCCAGTTATTCAAGGGCCAACTGTATTTAAAAAATAGTTCAGGGTCAATTACTGTTGACTTGAAAATACTTTGTAGAGTCACAGAAAAGAAAAATTGAGCTACAAAATATCTCCGTGATAATTCAGCAAAAGACTGGAGATTAGAACTCAGGCCCCCTTTTTTCTCCATTTTGTGCTACAGCACATTGTCGTATAACCCCCATCTTAGCTCAGTTTTAGTGAGAATTCCCTGTGTATTGAGGTTGGCTCGCTGGTGACTGCATTGTTTTGAATATTTGTGTCCTCCCTCACCCCATCAAAATTCATATACTGAAATCCCAACCCCCAAAGGTGATGTTTTTAATAAGAGGGGCCTTTGGGAAATGCTTAAGTCATCAAAGTAGACCCCTCATGAATGGGATCCATGACCTATAAAAGAGGATCGAAAGACACCTCTAAACCCCTTGTGTCATATGAGGAGGCAAGAAGTGGGCAGCCTATAACCTGGGACAGGGGTCCACATCCAAACATGCGGGTACCCTGATCCTGGACTTAGAGCCCCTAGAGTCACGAGGAGAGAACTTCTATTGTTTATAAGTTATCCTCTTTGCTATAGCTGTTGAAATGAACCAAGACAGTGATTACCATCACTCATACATATGTAATAGATCATGACATAGTCATACTATCAAAGGGGCTACAGGAATTCACATCATAGATGGCCTGTAGCAGTGACTACAAAGACTTGTCTACTTGTGACCTAACAAAGAGTAACTCCAAAAAGATTTCATAGGGAGTTGTAGATCACAATAGTCCAACTAACAAGATGGATTTTAGAATAGAATGAATATAAAGCCAAGGCTCTGAGGATGCAGGGACAAGGTGGTCTTGCCTTTTGCTCCTCTTTACCAGTCCTTTGTAGGATCTCTTTCCAGACTCCAGGAATCTCTTCAACAAGCAATACATTCTTCTTCCAACCAGTTCTTTTGGTATCACAGCTCATGCCGATTAGCTCCCCAAGCTCTCTTGATGATGTGAGTCACATTATCTTTAGCCAACCAGGAGAGGATGTCTTTATTGAAGATAATGAAATCCTGTCCATATAGGAGGTGTATTGAAGAAATTCCATGGTACATCCATCCTCGATAAGTGTGAATGCCTGCTATACACAGGCAGACCAGGAAGGATTTACATGGGACATGAGAGTGGGTGCCCATGGGATGTGATTGAGGGCACAGCTGGAAGCATCCTCTGCCCTAAAGCACATCACTACACAGGCCTGCTACAACATCATTGAGGCTCCAGGTAATTCCTGTATTGCAAACCCATCAACTAACAGATATTATGGAGCACTAACTGCATGCCAAACAAATACCATCATTCCTGCCTTGGGGAGTTGTCCTATAATGGGAATGGTTCATTGATCAACTTTGTGGATATTGTGAATAGAGGAGGGAAAACTGTTCAGGAGAAAGAAACAAATATCCTTGGGAGACTTCATGTAGTTACGATGCATGAGCAAGCAGCTCACTACGTCTCGCTCTCAGGAAATTAGAGGCAGAATGGTCAATCTTAGAATGGAAGAGGTGGAGGTATTGGTTAGAAGCCTAAAGGGAATGGGCTAGGGATGAGGTGGGGCAGAGGAGAAAGGGCTCCTGAGGAGAGATGAGTAATTTGGAAGATGCACAGAGAAGATAGTAGGCACTGAACCCCACCAACCACATTGCCCAGGCTTTGCTAAAAGTCACAGAGTGCAAATCAGCAACTGCTGCATATGCTGTCAGCTGTCACCCGGGGGCCTGGCTGTCAGGGTAGGGGCTGGTAGAAGAAAGCTGTTACCAATGCTGCATCTACCACCTGAGTGCTCTGCAGCTGCTTCCTGTTGCAGTTCCACCTGGAATTTCTGCTGCCAGACCCACAGCAGCTGAGTGTATGGTTCCCAGTGATGGTGCACAGGTCTTTGGCTCCTTCTGCTGAGAGATGCTGTCATAGGCAGTGATAGGGCAAGAATCCACATAGGCAACTGAAATAATTGCAGAGAAAGAAGATCATCAGAACCCTGGATGATGTAGATCTATGGCTACTCCAATTACTCCCCACATAATGGTTCTGGGTTCAGCTGTGACCATTATTTCCTTGGCACTCAGCTTCTACTTTCTCTTATCCTGCCTTTTCCAAGTCTTCCCCACTTCCCAGAGTGAGGGGCTCATGAGGCCAAGGGGAGGGCTCAGCCTGTGTCTGTGCCACTCTCTGGGTATCTGGGATCCTAGCGTTTACTGCTCTAGTGACTCCGAGCTGCTTTTTTTGGTCCATTGTCCTAGGGAAGGCATGTGCTGCGGAGGGTCTCTCAGGTCTGCCGGACCCAAGAGGTAGCCAGGAGGCAATGTTGAACAGAGGAGCTTGAATGACAGAGCAGGGGTGTCCAAAGGTGAGCACAGGCAGTTGACTGGACGGGATGGGATCCACATCCAGAGGCCTCTCTTACCTGTGTGTAAGGGTTGTACTGATCTCACTTTCTCAAAGCCTTCCCAGAGTACTAGTCCAATTTGTTGTCCCCTTTGTGATCTCCTCTTGGATTTCCCCCGGTGGCCCTTGTCATTACAGAAACACTGGAAAGGCAATAGATTCCTATTCTCCATGTTGAATCCTCATTAATGATGTTTTGCCTCCTTCATTTATATCTATTTTAAAGTTAGAGGAGGAGATTCAAATAAAAACAGCTCACAAAAAGGTTGGGCTAGTTTTTGTGTCTACATATCTGTCTACATTTTTCTGTTCTCTAAAACTGCATCTGAAAGGACTCACAGCATACAGATAATCTAATTTTAGAACTGACGAACCCAAGGCCAGGTAGGATACCCTTGCCTTAACTACTAAGGTAGAAAGACCTATGGTACCCTTGCTGTCTCACTGCATTAGTTCTGGAAAAGCAGAACTTTTCTCCCCTTTCTCCCTATTCAGAGAAGCAGGGTTCAGAGAGGCTCCCAGTCTCATGAGCCCCTGCCTGAAAGTTGTGTTCTATATGTCTGCTGCAGTGCTGAGCAAGATGGGGCTGGCTCCCCTTCAGGTCTGAACGGAGCTTAAGGCCTGTTGGCATTGCTTGTCATTTTACCTAGCCCCCTTCCCTTCCCATAGAGGATGGGGGTTGGGTTGGGAGGCAATCCAGCCTCAGAGGTTGGACTAAGAGTCTCTCATTATAGAAATATGACTTATGAAAACAGGAGCCTGGGATTGAGGTAGAAGCACATGTTCCAGCCCGAAACCAATAGTTACCACATTCTGCTTCCTGTTCTATTTATCTTTACTTACCAGCTATGGCTTCTCAATTCTAAGGCACTTAAAAACTGAGTCTTAGCTTTTTGCCTTTGTGTTTCCTGCAAGACCCAGCATAGAGAGTTTGTCACATGGTAGGAGCTTGGTAAATATTTGGTGAATTGTTGGCAAAACACTTCTTTGCTTTGAAATAATGAAATATGCTGAAATGACTGAAAGTCTATTTACCTTGTAACTTGGACTTTGAAAAATACTTGTCATAAAGAGGAGACTGGTGGCTGGGAAGCAAAGCTGAAATCTAATTTACAATCAGTCTGGAGTCTGTCTGCAAAAGGTGTATAGGTTTGAGTCTGCAACCGATTTTGAAGCAGTTCTATTTCTCTACATCTGGAAAGGTTTTGTGACTACACTGCACATAAGCAACTGTTTAAAGATGGAGGCGAAAGGGAGAACAAATGGGGAACATTAATTCTGACAATTTCTTAGTCTCTATGTACTCAACAAACATTTGAGTACCTCCTCTGTTCCAGGCATTGTTTCAGAACCTGAGTATACAGCAAACTAAACAGATAAAAATGTCAGCTCTTATGGAGCAGACACCCTAATGGAGAGAGAGGGGAGCAAGACAGACAAAAATAAATAAATAAATAAAATATAGAACATATCTTTTAAAAGGTACAGTGGAGGAAAATAAAGCTGTAAAGGGGATAAACAATATAATTTTAAAAAACAATAATTAGAAAAGGGACTTCTGAGAAGGGTGTACAGGAAGAGAGGAAGTTAGGCAGATGTCTGGGGACAGGAGGTCAGAGAAGGACACTAATGCAAAGGCCCTTGGGGAAAGGACATACCTGGTAAATTCCAGAAGCAGAAAGAAAGCATGTGGCTGGAGCTGAAGGAGTAAATGGAAAAGAAATAGGCAGGAATTACTTCCACATTTATTCATAGGAAAAAGCCTCACAGAAATAGTATTCCAGGCCGAGACTGGGAGAGAAAGAAGAGGAAATTTAAGAAGAGTTTGCGTTACTGAACTAAGTTAGATTGGTATAGAATGTCCCTTGGAATTTGGGGTTCTTTGCATGACTTCAGGGGCCACATTCCTAGTAGACGCTAATTTAAAAAAAAAAGTCAACATATTAACAGCTTGAGGCCTCACTACTCAAGGGAAGAATCTAGTCTGAGAATCCTGATATCATTTCTCAACACAATAACGCTATGATGTAATTTCACTTTCTTATGAAGACATTACTTCATAAAGTCTATATTACCCAGAGTTTATAAGGGGTAGACAGAATTACGATATGCTGGCAATACTGTCAAGTACAGAGGAATGTTCTTTTCTCCAACCTCTATCTCAGTCTAACCTGGTTGGGGAGTAGGAGTTCTCGCAGTCAGCTCTGACTTCAAAGGCTGTCCTTTCCCTAAAGGCTGGTCTCCATCTGCCAGTCATCTGCCATCCTGTCCACGTGCAGCTGTGGCGTGGCTCTGCTCCAGGATAGCAACCCCTAGTCCCCTTTGCTTGCTCCAGGCTCAGTTACCCATCTGGAGCACCGGCAGGTACAAATCACTCTGGCTCTACACATGGCTGGACTTCCAAAATAGGACATTTGTGATGGGAAGTTGGTTGACAGATGTCATCAGTAACTCAGAACAGAAGAGAACAGGAGAGACAGGGGAAAGGCCATGGTACCCTCATAAAGCATTACACTGTATAATAATTTATACTCTTCAGGACAGATAGCCCAGATGAGGAGATTTCTAGTATAACCACAATGGTGGAGGCACTTGGAAAGACCCACATTTAATGATTTTTGAGGCACAAAAATGGCAATTTCATATGATTTCATCTAGTCATTTGGCTTTTTCTTCTGGCAAAAATAATGATCCTTTTCCATGAGCAGATTCATGAATTCAGCATTAATTCATTGATTGAGCTGAAATCTACACTTCGAATTTGGTCTTCTGTCTGGACTAGATAAGCTGATTCTCAAAGATCTTTGCAGGCTTGTCCCAAATAACCTTGACTGGGCATTACCGAGAAGTCTGAATAATACAACCAAACAGCATTTGAACCAAATGCAGCACTCACTTTTTGTCTTAAACTATGTTTCCTTGACTAACTAACTTAGTTAGTCCATTTTCCCAAAGGGTTGTAAAAAATCACTGGATTACAAGACACCTCATAAAGTCTCCATGTAGTCATCCATGGGGGGGGGGGTGTAAACATAGTTAAGAGCACAAGAATATACTACAAAATGCAAGGTATTCTAAGAAATACCAAATCATGAGATGCTGTGAAGAGAAAAACAGATCCGATACCATTTCTTCCCTCCAGGAACTCACAGTCTTCTTAGAGAATCATAGTTAAATACAAAGCAAGACATGGCAGCAGAGATTCTGTTCCCATTAAGGGGTTCGGAAATGCTCCTTGGAGGCTACAGCCAACATACATGAAGTTGGACCTTCAAGGATCTGCGAAGCTTCTAAGTCACCATAAAACTGCATTTTTTAATGAGCACATACCACGTGTTAGGTACCCTGCTAAACCTTTAAAAAGCATGAGCTTCACTTAATCTTCATAGTGAACCTTGGAAATTTGCATTTCACAGGTGCAGAGAGATGAAGAAAATTGCCCAAGATCAGCCTTAGAACGCCAAATGGAGGAGCCAGGAATCGTATCCTGAGTTCTAAGATGGGCCACCCTAGTGCTTTAGATCACCCAGTCCACCCTAATGGTGAAGCACTTCTTCAATCTAGGCAGTTTCCAAACTCCTGGCCCTGATACTATTGCTCTCTCCTGCCCTCTTGTGTCAGGATGACTCACTGCCCTCATTTCCTACTCCCTGGGGCCCAGGGTCCAGACTTTCCTACAAGTGACTATGTCCTTATTGGATAACCAGGTCAACAATTCCAAATATTTGTTGGCCTTCCCAAATAACTTAATGCCTTAAGACAGTCAAAATGATCATGACTCTTGGGAACTACTCTTTGAATATTAGGCATTGTGGGAATGAGAGGGAATAAGTAGATGGTGACATTTTTAGTTAAGAGACTCTCTGGACGCTTCCCAAACCAAATAGTGATGTGACTGGTTCTACAGGAAGCAAGAACCACTGGTCTGTACCCTAAGAACCCATCTAACTTTAGAAAATTATTGAGGGCCTGAAAGTGTTGAGTGTGATAGTCTGACTTTTTCACTACTCTTCCAAGTCTATCCTTTAAAAGGTTACCAGTGTCTCCTTTTGTGCAAGGCTTATTTTTTTCTGAATTTCCAGTAGACCCAGTCCTAGATGTTAAGGATACAGCAATGAACGCATCAAAGTCTGAACCGTCTGAGCTAACTTCTAGAAGGGAGACAGGCTAGATGAGTATGTAATATAAGATCAGGTAGTGCTAGGGTTGTGAAGAAAAATAAAGCAGAGGAAGAAAGAAGTGTAAAGAGGGTTGATCTTTTAGATAGAAGGTTCAGGTCTCTGACCTTGTGGCATTTAATAGAGATGTGCAAGCTTCGAGGAAGTGGACCATGGGAGAAGAACAAGAAGGGCAACATTCCTTAAGGAGAGTGTTATGTTCCATGTGTTTGAAGACTAGCAAGGAGACCACAGCAGGACATTGAGGAGCTTTGGGGGAATGAATGAATGCAGCCTGATGGGTTTTTCTCAGTACTCTCTGTATACAATAATGGCCATAGGGTTCATATTTCCCCAAAGAATTCCAATTTAATGAAATTTTTCTTATTAAGTGATTCATTGAATTTATAACAAAATGTGATATGATATGTATATCCTTGAAAGAGTTTCCATAATATAAATTTGGACATCAGAAAGAATGTCCTTTGTCATCTATCTTAATTTGGATTTCATAAAACAAACATTTCAAGAGTTGTAAGTCTGACTGTTAACCTAGGCCTCCTCTCTCTGGTTCTTGGAAATTTATTGGGGTAAGAAGATTGAGGTCAAGGCATTTTAAATGAGAGTAGACAGAAATTCCAACTGATCAGAATAAAATCCACAAATTAGTCTAAAAAATTCAGATTTAGATAGATTCAATGTCAACTAAGAAAGAAAGAGTCTTAGGGGAATGATACATTGTCTTGAAGAAATGCTTACTACATGTACCTAACAATAGCTCCATGGAAACAGGCTGAAGTCTCATTAAGTCTAAAACAAATGCCCATATTTTTCTCATGTTAACTCTTTGACCTCAAGGTCACTTTTTTTAGAGACTAGGTCTCGCTATTTTGTCCAGGGCAGTTTTGAACCTGTGGACTCAAATGATTCCTAGCTCAATCTCCCAAGTAGCTGGGATTATAGGCATACACCACCATACCCAGCTTCAAGGTCACTTCTAATAAGATAATCTGCCAGTGTCTTTTGACATTAGCCTGATTGACAATTTAGGGGGGCTTATCCACCACCAGTTTTTGCCTGTGAAAGGTCCCATTATTCATGAAAGTTTATTGAGATAGCAGAATGATACATCTATGGAATTATGAGTACTATAAAGAGGTTGTTGTTGGTTATTTGAAAATTTAACACAGAGACCACATATGACTATGCAAGCTAGAGTCCACACAGGCTGACGTGAAAAGTGGGATGAGTTGTAAGGAATGAAGAATGAAGCAGTTTTTTCATAAAAAATACTATAGTAAGTCACATTTGTGAATATGTGGTCCTTACAGTTGTCCATGTTCTCTAGCTCACAGTCAGATAACTTCAATTTTTTAGGAACATTACCTTTGAACATACTTTACTCTGGAAGTGCTTATTAAGTGCCTATTGGACACTATGTAGTTCTGGGAAAATAAAGAGGAAAATAAGGAGATCCTTCAAGAAGAGTCTTTAAGGAAAGACCTTTCTAAATAGTTACCTACAAAACTGTGAACAGGAGCTCTAGAAGTAAAAGGAAGGAGCAGTAAACTGCACACTATGGAGTCAATAAAAGCAACATACTGAAAGGGACTAGAGTTATCTTCACATTTCCTGGAGTTGTGATACCAAACATACTTGTATCTCCTCCTTGCTTCCTGTTTCCAAGTCTAGAAGCTCCTACTTAGGGCTTGTGTTAGACACAAACATCAAATAGACCAAATCTTTTTTCCAAAACCCATCTCCCTTCCCTGTCAACATCTCTTAATTTTCAAAAACTCATTATCCTGGCAGGAAACACTCTTAATGAGTCACAGAAAGAAATCTTAATGAAGAAACTCCTTGCAGAGGTAAGGACAAGGTTAAAGGGACAGGAGGAGTGATGAGGCACCCAGAAAGAAGCTAGCAGCTCTAGGAAGTTGTTATGACCCCTAGGGTTGCAGAGATAAAAGTTGCAAATAGTGTTACCAGGACCAGATGGTACTTGCAACCATGATGAAGAAGCTGTTCAGAGAAAACTGTATTGCAGAGGAGCCAGCACCTCCAGAGACATTATAAAGAGAGGGGAAAGAGGAAGAAAGAAATACCCTCAGCCACTCTTTCCTATTGTCCAATTTTGATCCCTTCAACATCTCCCAGTGGGTGAACCTGAATAGAAATCAGCCTGTGAGAGACACTGGGTGGTGGGGTCTATAGCAGGACAGAAAAAAATGGTATCTTAGGCGTCAAAAGGAGAATAACTAGCATGAAGGGAGCTTCCTTGCATTTTAGAGCTGACTAGTCTTCTTTCATACCCCATCAATCATTAGAGTGTCAAGGATCCACATTCATGGCTGTTGTGATATCATGAGAGTTGGACTGAGTTGGAAGACTTGTGCCCATGTTGGACTCAGCTCATTATGTGAGTGGAGTCATCCTCCTCAGGGTTGGGTTTCCTCATCTTGTATTGGGACATTTTCTTAGTTCACCACAAGAGTTAGTAAGGCTACCTTATGAAAGATTATGGCTGTCGGATAGTGTGGCATATTATTGAAGAATTCTTGGAGGATCAAACACAGGTAATACGTAAGCTTTTAACTTAAAGAAACATCACCCTTTATCTCCCTCCTCCTTCTTTCTTCCACCATCTTCCTCTCATCTGCCCTCAATCTTTCCCATCTCTGAATTAAATGGTAGAACTTTTCTAGATTAAATTTCTGTAGAATCAGGAACCATATTTGTCTTGTTCATTGTAATATCCCCCAAAGTGTCCAGCACACAGTAGGTCATCAAGAAACATTTGTAGAATTAATACAGAGATGATCGGGAAGCACTTCTTCCTGTCATGTGCATGAGTGGGCCCCTATGCTGGTGGCCCAGATTTAGTTCTAGCCACTATTTGCTGTCCCACCTGGAAGTGCCAGCCCCTAACTGGGAGAGCAGTTGCTCCAGTCAAAGAAGCCAGGTGCTTCCAACCACGGGTCTTCTCATGTATTGGAGGCAACAGAAAGCATCTGCGTCTCCAGTATCATGGGTTCCTATACAGTGAAAAACTACTTCTACTCTGTTGCTATGTCATCAGTAAACAAGTCCAGAACCTTGGTTTTTCTTTCTCAGATCCTTTGTTACAGGCAGAGCTTTTGGTGAGGGGGGAAAGGAAATAAACCTGAAGAATGGTCTGCCCTACTATTCAATAACTCTTGTTTTTTTGGGTTTTTTTTTTGTTGTTGTTGTTTGTTTGTTTGTTTGTTTGTTGAGACTAGGTCTCGCTATTTTTGCCTGTGGAACCGCAGGCTGTCGTTGCCCGGGGTACCACAGACTTAAGCAATCCCCAGCCTCAGCTTCCCAGGTAGCTGGGATGACAGGCGCGTGCCACCACGCCCAGCTATTTTTTTGGGGGGACTAGGTCTCACTATGGGCCCCAGGCGGGATTTGAACTGCGATCCCTAGCCCCGGCCGCTTCATAAGCTGAAGCTTACAAGCACGAGCCACCGTGCCCAGCCCTATTCAATAACTCTTAAACACCTACCACATCCCCAAGATTACATCCTTTTTTAGTAGGTTAGTAAAGAAGAGAAACAACAGTAAAGAAAAGATATGAGCAGAAAAGAAAGAGAGCAATGCTGAGAGGGAAATTGAGAAAGTGACTGGGAGACTTTTTACAGAAGGACTTTCACCTCTTCAGAAGATGAGTAACATCAAAATCTTATATATACATGATGGATGTGTGCATGGCTTTCAGTCTCCCATTGCTCCTGCAAGTCCCGAGTTTAATAAATACACTTCTCTGCCCCTGATTTCTTTATAATAGCATCACAAGTTTTAGGGAAACAAGCCCTTTCCTGAAGCTGCTATAGCTTCCAAGTTCAAAGCAGAGAACTTGGGATACTCACAGGCATCGCTGTGCCCCACCATTCATTAAATGATGAGAGAAAGCATCTTCAGCCATCCTAAAGTCCTTCTCTTTTGGATTCTTTTAACCAAAATACTGAAAAGTCTCTGCAGACCTTTCAGGAGCCTATACTCCACTCTCCTCAGCGAGTTAAGTAACAGATGTGAGGGTTAAGCAATTTTCTTCCAATGAAAACAAGGAAATATTAATTTCATCAGTTGCTAGGTAAAATAGAGACAAAATGAAAGCATTGATGCTTTCAGTGGAGATTTTAACCCCTTGTGGATCTCAGGCACTGCTCCTTTAGGTGCGCTTATGTTTTAAATATTCCTAATTTTCAATTATTTATAGAGCACACAGAGATTAATAATACATGGTTCCTCAGGGAGCTTAAAAAGAAAGAAGTCTTTGCTTTTTCCCCAAGCTTTGATTTCAGGGTATATGACAAAGATGCATACAAAGTTCCCAACACTTGGAACTCTCCATGCTGCCTTCTTATAATGTAGCCCATATGTCCAATAGAGCTGGTATCATTTAGATTGCTTGGTTGTTTTTTAGTTTAGGTTTCTCTTCCCTGCTGCTCTGGCACCCAGGACAATAACCTCAAAGAAGCCCTTGTTGAATAACGGAGGACAAGAAAAAGTCTTAAAGAAGACTTTGAGAGGCAGACAGTAAGCTTGCTTGCTTGCTTAGCAGGTCTTGGAATCAGGTTATGACTATTATCATCAAGAGAACAGAACAGATTGGGAAATGGCAGTTTAAGCCTGCTGGAGAGCTGGGGGACTGGCCCAGAGTGGAAGGAGCAAGGAGAGGGAAGAAAGAATAAGGCAAGGTCATCAAGCAGGCTGGCTGGAGCTTGGGCTTAGGGACCTGGGTGGGCAGCCCAGCAATTTGACCTAGGGCAGACCCACATTGTACTGAGGCTGAGATTATTCAACTTTAACAGTAAATCCTGAAATGTATAAGGTTCTGGTTATAACACATCTGGTAGGTAACAGAACTTTACATATTGGTTTCCTTCTACAGAAGAGGAATGCCACATACACCCTCCCTCACCCTAACAGAAAGATATCCACTTGGGGATGTCTGGAACTTGTGCATATGTTATCTTACAAAGGAAAAGGACTTTAGTGGATGCTGTTAAATTAAGAGAATGGGGAGATTATTCTGGATTATCTGGTGGGCTCAATGTAATCATAAGAGTCCTTATAAAGGAGGCAAAAGGGTCAGGGTAAGAGTAAATGGGACAATGAAGGGAAGTCAAATGATGCCATTGTTGGAAAGTGAATATGAGTCAAAGAATCCAGATACCCCTAGATCTGGAAAAAGAAGGAACAGATTTCCCCCTAGAGACTCCAGAAAGAATGTAAACTTACTAATACTTTCATTATAGCTCACAAGACCTACTTTCAGGCCTGATCTTCAGAACTGTAAAGGAAAAACATTTGTGATGTTTCAGGCCACTAAATTTATGGTAACGTGTCACAGCAGCAATGGGAAACTGCACATCTTCCATTTCTCAAAGTAAACAAAGAAACCAAATAATGAGTTTAATATTTAGCAACCACTTAGCACCTACTAGCACCTTCTCTTCTCAGATCTTTGTATTTCTTCCTTCCTCCTTCCTTCCTTTGTATTTCTTCACCTAACAGATTGGGGGGGCACTCTTGGTTCACTCCCAGACACCCCAAGAGTCAGTCACAGGTTCTGGAATTCCATAATACTGTACTTGTTCCATTGATATTCTCTTCATATCATCTTCTAAAAATACATACTACCCCACAATCTACTACATTTATAATTAAAAGTAAGTATGGTAACCAAGTTTTTCATTTTTAAGTCATTTTATTCTGTGAATAAACAAATACAATCAAAAAAGACTTTAGTATACATAGAAAAATCACATAACAACAAGATAAAAATCACCCCTTAATGAAAGCCACCATCACCATTTTAGTATATGCAGTTTTAGTGATTTTGCTATAAATATACATATATACATGTTTTTACCCCAAAACAAGTTTTACATCCTAATAGTATTTTGCAAATTATTTTCACTTAGACATTTTCCAATATGCATTTATATGGTATATTTTATTAACCCTTGCATTTATATGGTATACTTTTATTAACCCTTGAATTTTTAAATTAAGCTCTTTAGAGACAAGACTGTCCTACGAAGTTGGAAGCATTAGGTGGGGATGCCTGCACATACATACTCCATGGAAGAATAAACCCTACCTCTGAGCAACTGTGTGTCTTGGAGCTTTAGGCTATACTTTTCAAAAGATCAATTATTAAGTTAACAAGAGTCTGTTCGTTAAATAATTTTTAAAATATGTTTTACCACATGCGGTAGGTAGTTTCCTCTTGATTATTTTGTAAAACTCAGTTGGACTGTGTGTCCATGCATGTTGAATGTGTATGTGCATGCATGTGTAGTACAATCTGAGCTGTTCTCTGTGTTTAGAGAAAATTCATTTGCCAGTTTTGAATTAAGGCTAGCCCTGCTTCAAATGACCAGTAGAGGATAACAGCAAAGAACATGGCTTTGGCAGGCAGAAACACTTTGTTTTCAAAAAGACTCTGCTACTTCCTGTCTATGGGACCTTCAACAATTAGTCACCTCTTTATGCCTCAGATTTCTCAAGTGGAAAATTGAGTTAATAACCATGTTTGCCTTAGGGAGTTGCTGTGAAGATTCAATGAGATTGGCAGTGGTGGAACCAAGAAGTGACTTGTCACTTGTTGAAGCTTTTCTACAGTAATATCATACACACACAGTCATTATTAGTACTCCTGAGCTAGGTCACATAAACCTGTAAATTAAGAAGGCAGTGGGTCTACCTACCAAGTTACATTCTAAAATGCCCCATGTAGACATTCAACAGTGACCTCAGAAGATTATGCATGTACATCACTTAGTACTATGCCTGGTACATAATAAGCAAGTGTTAGCAATTATTATTTTTAAGTTGTTCTTCACTAGTTTAACAAGAGAAATTGTGGGTTTTTTTTTTTGCTGGGCAGTGAAAAATATCATACCTATCCTCTTACAGTGGTTGAAAATCACTGTCAAGAAATTCATTAAATTCTAATAGCATATTTTACCTTGTAATACCAATATCCACTCATTTATTCTTAATTTGCCTTGTTTTGAAATGAACTTAAAGCTGTTAATTTTTCTGCATTTTTTTCATATGTGGTCACTTGGTTTCATGATTTCTTTTGTTTGTTTTTCACTTTCTGTATTTGTGGTTATCTAAGAAAGTATTTAATTTTGGAAAACTACCAAAATGTAAATTCTTGTCCTTTTTCCTATGTATAAAAATGTCTCTATATTTTAAAAATGAAGTTAAAATCATGTATAATGAGCGTGTGCCTTGTTATTTTTATTCATGTCAGTACATACTTTTAAACATTTCTCTTGATCACCAGATACACTCCATAAATTCTTAATTACTTCCTAGTGTTAGATATATCAGTTACCTAGAATTCTGTCTTGCTTAAACCAGCATGTAGAAAATAAGGCTAGAGGTGTTGATAACAAAAAAGGAGAGGAAAGAAAACATACCAGTGTGTGGAAATCAATGGGGATATTTCCTGGAGTTGAGGCTGGAAATGTTAACAGTTCCAGATCAATGAAAACTGACATGAGCAAATGTTTCCTGGATTGTTCCAGGTGCTGTACATTTATAACAGGGGTCTTAAAAGATAGAGATAGTAATGAAGAGTATAATACCTAATATCTAAGTAACAGTTTTCTCTATTATCCTATCTTGTTTCAGAAAGTATTTAAGTGATGTAGCAATTACAGTGACAACAGAAACAATCCAATTTTCAAACAGAGCAGAGAACCTGGATCGACATTTTTTTCAAAGATATACAAATAAAAAATGAAAAGGGGTTCAACATCACCATTCATTACAGAAATGCAAATCAAAACTACCATGAGATACCATTTCACACCCATTTTTAAATAGGATAATTGCTATGCAGGCACAAACACACTATAAATAACATGCTGGCAAGGATGTGGAGAAATTGAAACCCTTGTGCACTGTATAAAAGCATAGCTTCTATGGAAAAGTCTGGCAGCTCCTCAAAAAAAATTAAAAATATAATTACCATACGACCTACAATGTCATTTCTGGTGATGTGTCCAAATGATTGAAAACAGGAACTTGCAGAAATATCTGTATACTTCTATTCACAGTGGCATCATTCACAATTGCCAACATGCGGAAGCAAACTGAGTGCCTATTGATGGATGGATGGAAAACAAAATATGGTCAACACATGCAGTGGAGTATTATTTAGCCTTTAAAAGGAAGGAAATTCTGACACATGCTATAACATAAGTGAATCTTGAAAACATTCACCTGGCACGGTCGCTCGTGCCTGTAAGCTTCACCCTATGAAGCAGCTGGGGCTAGGGATCACGGTTCGGGTCCCAATTGGGGCAACACAGCGAGACCTAGTCCCAAAAAATAGCTGGGCATGGTGGCACATGCCTATAATCCCAGTTACCTGGGAAGCTGAGGCTGGGGGTTGCTTGAGTCTGTGGTACTCTGGGCAACATGAGCCTGCGGTTCCACGGGTAGAAATAACAAGACCTAGTCTCAAAAAAAAAAAAAAAAGAAAGAAAAGAAAAGAAAATACCATTCAAGTGTTCTAAGTGAGGACATTATTCTAATTCAGTTACAAGAGGACAACTGCTGTCTGATTCCACATACATGAGCTACCTAGACTAGCCAAATTCATAGAGACAGAAAGTACAATGATGGTTGTCAAGAGCTGGGAGGAGGGGAGAATAAAGTTACTTAAAGGTATAATTTCAGTTTTGCAAATTCTAGAGATTGGCTAAGTAACAATGTGAATGTACTAAACATCACTTGAACTCTGTACCTAAAAAATGGTTAGGAAGGTAAATGTTGTATTATGTGTACTTTATCACAAATAAAATTTCAAAATTTTTGTATTTAGGACAACCTACAGTATCTCATACTTTGCAGAATATTTTCACATATATGATTCTGTTACAGGGTGAGGGGCACCATGGAATCCTCAAACCTGCCTGGTCTAAATGGGTTCTGCCATCCACCACATAAAGACAAAACACACTCCGGTGTATGAGACCATAATGGAAAGGAACTTTAATGTAATTTGTGTGCAATAAAGAGAAAGGAAAGAATAGCTAAAATAGTTTTCACATGAAACACCCAAAATTACCCATGCCCTCATGGGTAAATGCCCAATCAAACAGGGTTTACCCAAAACAGGATCACTGAGGCCCAAAAGCTTGCCACAAATTGGCAACCTTCTAGCAGGGACTTATAGGCAATGGACAAAGGGATCCAGACAAATATGGAAGGAAAAGAGCAAAATCAAGTAAAAAGCCTGCCATTGTCAACCCACACATGAGTCTCTCACCCATGTTTATCTCAAGTATTTCTCATGTCCCTCAAGACCCCAGTATAACTCCAAGGCCAAGAAGCAAACACAGTCTCTGCTACACATGCCTCCTCTAGGTCTGCTTATTCTCCTTCTCTACTTCATTCAGTCTTCTCTCCCTTTCCTTCCTCCTTGCTCAGTTTCACCTTTCCTTGGAACCCAGAATCTCCTGTTTCCCTGGGTTTACCCTGTTACAATTCCATTTAACTTTTCCAATCACCTAGTGAGGGAACAGGTTGAGTGTTATTCTCACATTAAAGTAGTAGAGATTCCCTGGTAGGGGTATTAAGGGATGCCTATATCTTTTAGGTGTGGGGGTGGCTTGGGTCTATCATGCCATCCTTAGTGATAGGATGTGGCTTGATCCTTTCTGGTCCTGATTCTTGTCCTCACAGGATCTGTGATTTGGTGGCTTCTAACCTATTCTCTGCATTGGTATCTCCTATTTCAGCACAAGATGTCTTGTGGGATCCCAGTAAACTCCCTCCATCTCTCAGCTCCCTAACTTTGGAGATTCATTTAGAGTTCAGAGGTTCTTCTGAATGCCTTCTCAGGATTGTACAGAAAGCTCAGATTTGAATATTAGCTTCCTCCAGCAAAATGAACAAGATATAGAATATTTCTAGTCCTACTGCCCCAAATTTCCCATCCTAGTAAATAATATCCTTTCCGATAACTCTTGACTATTTTATTCCATGAGAAATTTTAATTTTTCATTGGGGGAGGAGTAGGATGGGAGGAGATGGGATTTTGCTGAGTATTCTCCCAAAGTCACTATTTACACATATATAGTCAATTAATCTTTGACAAAGATTAGTGGGAAAAACTTTCATTGGAACAAAGATAGCCTCTTCAATAAATTGTGCTGGGAAAATTGGACTAAGACCTGCAAAAAAAATGAACCAAGACAACATCCTCACACCTTGTACAACAATCAACTCAAAATGGATAAAAGATTTAAATATTAGACCTGAAACCATAACATATATAGAAAATAACTTGGGAAAAACCCTCCAGGAAGTACAATTCAGCAACCCCTTTTGGGAAAAATCTACTGATGGCAAAAAGTTGAAGGAAAACATAAACAGATGGGACTACATCAAACTAAAAAGCTTCTGTACAGCAAAAGAGATGACAGAAAAAACTAAAAGAAGCCCAACTGAATGGGAAAAAAATTTTGCCCTCCACAAGAGTGATAAGGGTTTAATCATGAAGGTCCACAAGGAACTCACACAATTAAACAAAAGCAAAACAAGAAGCCCAATCATAAAATGGGGTGAAGAACTAAAAAGAAACTCCTCCAAAGAGGAAATACAAATTTTTGGCCAACAGGCACATGAAGAATTGCTCAACATCACTATCAATAAAGGACATGCAAATCAAAACCACAATGAGATACCACCTTACACTACTAAGAATGGCCCACATCCATAAAACAGGCAACAAGTGCTGGCGAGGATGTGGAGAGAAGGGGACACTCTTACACAGCTGGTGGCAATGTAAACTGGTCCAACCTCTGTGGAAAGCTGTATGGAGGACCCTCAAATTAATGAAAATGGAACTACCATTTGACCCAGCAATTGCTCTCCTGGGAATTTACCCAAAGGAGACTTCAATGTGGGTACAAAGGGACACCTGTGCTCGGATGGTTATTGCAGCACTATTTATAATTGCAAGGACATGGAAGCAACCAAAATGTCCCAAAACAGATGAGTGGATAAAAAAGATGTTGTATATATACACAATGGAATATGACTCATCAATTAAAAATGACAAATTAGACGATTTTATGATAACATGGATGGACTTAGAAGAATTCATATTAGCAGAAACAAGTCAAAAAGAAAAAAAACAGAAACCAAATGATTTCACTACTATATGGGACATGGGAAAGATAAACAAAAATCATGAAGAAAAGTCCAAACAAGTCAACAACCAAATTGAAGTACACAACCTGGGATGGTGGGATGGGACAGGGTGGGAACAGTCGGGGGGGATGAACCCCAGAGATCACAGAGATGTGAAATTTATATATAAATAAATTATTTAAATTAAAAAAAAACCAAAATCACTATCCAGGACCTGGGGCCTATAAAGTTAAAAATAGAAATCAAAGAAAGAAAGTAACTTCCTTGGTTTCTCCTTGCATTTTATCCATAGCTCCCTTTCCGTGGGGCAGTAGAGACCAAGGTCTAGTTTGGTTTGAGAGAGGTTCGTGAAGCAGGGTGGCATGTTAAAGAAGAGGACACTACCAACCCTCCCCCTGACACACACATTTCATAATTCAATGCTCCACTATTTCCATTGTTGGTACTTTTCCAAACCCCTAATTATGGAAATTCCCTAAGCTTCTGTCCTCTATCCTCTCTATATATTCCTTCTTATAAGCTTCTGACTGCTCATTTGTGGTTTAATTAATAAGTTCATTGAACAGATAATAAGAGGCTATGCTAGGCATTGAGATGATAAAGATATTAACATAGTCTCCCTTTCCCCCAGGAGTTGAGTATGTTTGAGAAAACTAGTATGCAGGCACTAACTTATATCCACCTTAAATCTAATTCTCTTCCTGTATTCTTTTTCTTAGTGATTGGAATCTAACATCTATCCATTTTTAACACCAGCACCCTGCAAGCCTTCCTCCCTCTTGTGGAAGAAAATAAGCAGAAATCAGCAGTTTTGAGCACAGAAAAATCTACTGAGGTCAGAGTCAGCTAAAACAGAGCAGTTTGGCTGTGAAGATGCCCTGTAAATTAGCCGGCACACCATAATTCCAAGCCCCCACACTGTTAGAAGACCTAGCACACAGTAATTCCAACTCCCCACACTGTGTTACTGATGGAAGGATAAACAATGGAATGTTTGAACAGATCCTCACATCCACAAAAGACATTTTTTTTTTTGAGACTAGGTCTTGCTATGTTGCCCAGGGTAGTACCAATCCCGTGGACTCAAGCGATCTCCAGCCTCAGACTCCCAGGTAGCTGGGATTACAGGCTCCCACTACTGCACCCGGCTGCTTTTTGAAGATCGGGTCTCGCTAAGTTGCCCTGGGTAGTCTCCAACCTGCAAACTCAAGTAATCCCTGGCCTCTTGCCTCCCAGCACTTGCATTACAGGCTCACTACCTGGTTCACAAAAGATAAAGATTTAAGCCAGGCACAGTGGTGCGTGCCTGTAAGCGCTAGCATATGGAAGTGTGACTGGGACTGGGGATCATGGTTTGAGTCCCACCCGGGGTAATACAGCGAGACCTAGTCCCCCCAAAAATAGCTGGGAAAGGTGGTGCGCACCTGTAATCCCAGCTACCTGGGAAGCTGAGACTGGGGATTGCTTGAGTCTGTGGAGGCAAAAATAGTGAGACCTAGCCTCAAAAAAAAAAAAAAAAAAAGATTTAATGACCCAGTTCTTGAATTTCTTACACAAAGATTTCACCTGACCACAGAGATAACAATCCCCCAAATGCATACAGTTATACAGTTCACCCCCTTACCTCTTATCTTTACCTAATGATGTTAGAAAATGATCAGATAACTGCTTCTAAAACAAGTCCTTTGTTATAGAATAATTAATGCTCTCTGACTATAGTAAGCAGCCCACTTTCCACTCTGCTATACAAGCAATAATCAAATGGAAGCAGCTGACTAGAACTCTTTCTGCCACTGCCCCCTGGACTAGTTCTTACTTTTGACTCTGAAAAGAAAGCAGTTTTATTAACCTTTTCTCATCAAGTAGTTATTATTTTAGTCAATACTGTTTCACCAGCTCCCTAATATTACAAGTCGATCAGTCACTATGTCCACCGATTTTCCTCAAAGTATTTCTCATCTCCACTTCAATTGCTGTGAGGTTGGTTCAGTATACCCTCATCCTTTTGTTGGACCATGATCTCCCAGCTGAGCTCCTAGTCACTGCAGCACTGAGTCACTCTGTCTCAAAGGCCAGTCTGATGGCAACAGTTCTCTCAGCTGACAGGTTCTAGCTGAAAGTATCCACAGTTCAACATCATATGATCCTGCTCATCTCCAGTCTTAGCCCCAGTTGCCAACATTCTGTCTTTTGGCTGCCTTTAGTCATTGTTTAGAACTCTCACCCCAACACACATATACACATAAATAAACTAGAATCTTGTATCTGTGTTTCTATGGAAACCTGTGCCTTTGTCTCATTGTGGATAACTGTCTGTCTCTCCCACAGGTCTGAGCTCCTTGAAGGCAAAGACCATACCTGTTGATCTCTGTGTCCTCAGTATCTAGACATAGTAAGAGCACAGCTCATGGCAGGCACTGTTCATGCCTGTGTCACACATCCACTCATTTATTCTTCATGACACTCTAGGAGGAAGATATTATAGTGTCCATGTCATAGGTGAGGACAGTTAGAGATTAACAGTTCGCCCAAGACACAGCAGTCAGGAAGGATTAGGATTTGAATTCAGGCAATCTGGCTCCAAGTATGAAACTATTCTCATCTGCCCCTCAATCTCTATGTGTTTGTTGAATGAATGAATGATGACCCAATTTCACCTCCCATCTCAATGTTTATAACCAAAGTAAACAGTTTTCTTCCAATAGCTTCCTTTCCCCATTATTTACCTTCCTCTTTCCTCTTTCTTTCCTTTTCCCATATTTACCTTCCTCTTTCCTCCAGGATCTCAGAGAAGCCTGGAATCTGATGTTTACTTCTCTCATGCCTAATCCCAGCCAATCTCTAGTCAGGTCTGGGTGTTTTTATTTTTATTTTTTCCTTGAAAACATCTATCAAATTCACTTTTTCCTCTCCATTTATAATTGCTATCATGCTGCTCTAGCATGTCTCTTCAAGCCAGGTGACCACAGCAACTTTCCCTGTTTTCACTCTCTTCCTCCATCAGGGTTGTGGGGTTTGCGCACGTTTTTACTTAACTTTCACTATAATCCATGAGCTGATATTATTCACATATTACTGATGAGGAACTGAATAATAGAAACTGGTTCAAACAGGGGCTTATTTGGCTCTGAGGGGGCAAGTCACTTAACTTGCAGGAATCTCAGATTCACTTGTAAAATGGGAATAATAATGGTCATTATTTCCTTGTGAGAGCAACTGAGACAGACGTCAGACATCACAGTGTCTGACACACAGGACACAGAGCAAGTGCTCCATGACTATCAGTAATTAAAGTCCAAAAATCACACAGCAGATCTAGCCTAGGAGTTGGCTAACTGTTCTGACCAAAACGCATTCTGAAAGTGCTCTTGAACCAAAGGTGACAGGAAGTTGCCATATGTGGTCCCTCCTTTGCCACCCAAAGATGCTGTCTTCTGGGAAGCACAAAACGCTGTAGGCAACATTTACCTTATATAGTTAGTTGCAGAATGCACAGCAAAGGGATACACAATGCACACACCAGTGTGGTTGGAAGCACAGGGTACATGTGACTCTGCCCTGTCCAGGCTGTGATCACGAAAACTCGCTGAATTTGCCTCACCTACAAAATAGGGACTAATACCACTTTCCTACAAGAATGCTGACATATGTATACACAGTCTTTCACACCCGGCTAGACACCTACATAAAAGAGAACAACACTATCAAAGTTAAATGAGCACGCTTTTTTGAAGTGGAGTACAAGACGTACTCATAAATCACATATTACAAAATCAACTATTAAAAGTAGAGGAAAGGTAAAAGAGTTGTGTAAACCAGGTGCAACGGCGTATCTCCTGTAAACCTGACAGGCCTCCTAGTAAGGAACGAGCAGCTACACTCTCAAAGCCTAGGGAGGGGGAGAAGCCCCGCCCTCCGTCCTCAGAGCTCCGCCCCCAGGGTCGCTCGACGCGGCACCAGGCCCACCCACTAGGGGGCGGGACCCGACCCGGTCACGTGAGCGCGGGTGCGGAAGTGGTGCGATAGCCCTCAGTCGTGGTTGGCAGCAGCCGTGAGTCGAGTCCCGAGGGCGGGGTCAGGCCGGCCGGACGCGCCGGGAGGAGCCGGGGCAGGAGGCCGCGGCTGGGGCTGACGCCGGAGTCAGTTTTGGGTCTGCGGGCTCCACGGAGACCTGGATTAGCCGCCATCCCGCGCGCCCCGGCCTGCGCGCATCCGCTGCTCTAGGATTCCCCAGCCGAGGCAGCTGCGGGAGGCAAGCGGGGTGGGCGGAGGAAGGCCAGGAGGGCGCGGGCGCCCCGTGAGCGTAGCAGGGGTGAGGCGGCTGGGGGCCGGGACGCCATGTCCATGGAGGACCCCTTCTTTGTGGTGAAAGGGTGAGTGTCTCTGAGGGTTCCACCGGAGGAGGAGGAGGAGGTGGTGCGTGCTGCGTGCTGCGTGCCCCGATCGCCCCTCCTTCCTCGCTCTCGGGGAGGGGAGACAAGTTGAAGCTGGGGAGGGGATAAGAAGTGGGCACCTTGAGGGCCACGACCTAACGACCAGAGACGTGGTCTGTGAAACGCGTTCCTCTAGCTAAGCCCCTTGCGAGGAGAGGGCCGTCTTTTGGGCCTGAGTGCTGCGGTACAACTTCCTTGGGGGTCGAGGGGCTCAGCAGGTGGGAAGGGTGACCCGTGTCCCAGCGCACACTGGGGCTCTGGCGGAGCGCGAGGCCCCTTCGAAGCAGGGAAAACAGCATCCAGGCAGGAAAAGGGAAATGACCCTCCTGAGCTTTGTAGTTGGCGTTGACCCATTGTCCATTGAGTTCGGAGCGCTCGCTTGCAGACTGGCGAGACCACAACATGTCCAGAGGCGTCTGAGCACGTTTGCAGGCCGGGAGGCGGGGGCGGTGTGGCTCGGGGAAGCTGGGGAGCCGAGCTCCGGAAAACGGCTCGAAGCGGTGGGGGAGTTCTTACAGAGCTGTGGGAGAGGAAAGCAGTCGTTCATACCAGTTGATGATGTTGGAAGGGAAGCCAGAATGAAATCGGCCAAACTAAACTTTGCACAGCTTTCTATTAGCAACCGGGATTTTCCCATAGTGCTAAAGGAAGTGAGTGCATTCTTTTAAACTAAGATTTTATCCAGGCAATTTGACAGGTTCCCCCTATTTCTTTTTCTGCCTTTCAGACTAGAACTGCCTTAACTTATTTTTCTGTAAGCGCTATCCTGAGTCCATATTTGGTTGTTGAACTTTCATTCCACTTGGTCAACTTCATTTGACAACTAAGCAAATGCAAGAAAGGTGGATTCTGGTGTAAAACTTCTTTCTGATAACTTACTGGTTTTTTGTTTTAAATGTCAATCCGAGAATACAAAGTCTCCAGAAGATCAATATCAAAAGTGCCACTTCATCTTTTGCTTCAAAAGTGCTTTCATCTTTTGCTGTTTAGCTTCTTATTTCTGTAGTGGTGAAAGCTGACTGTTTGCTTGGGTGTTGGCTTTGTTTTAAGGGTTCTTAGAAAATTTGAATGGTACTTTAGGGGAAATAGGTTATTATCCATGATAAGGTGAATATATTTATATACTTAACATTTTTTAGTAGCCTTTCCTCATTAAATTAGGAAAATACTGTTGTAAATTTTTATTGATATGTGAGTCTTTACTTGGGAAATTTGCTATTTACTAAACGGATTGATTTAGGGGTTACTTTTTTTTTTTTTTTTTTAAGACTAGATCTCACTATTTTTGCCTGTGGAACCCCAGGCTCACGTTGCCGGGGGTACCACAGATTCAAGCAATCCCCCAGCCTCAGCTTCCTAGGTAGCTGGGATTATAGGCGTCTGCCACCACGCCCAGCTATATAATTTTGGAACTAGGTCTCTACGTGCCCCTGGTGGAACTCGAACCATGATCCTTGGCCCAGGCCGCAGCTTCCTAGGCTGCCGCTTACAGGCATGCGCCACCATGCCCGGCCTTAAGGGTTACTTTTTAAATGTTATATTTGTATTCCCTTTGAATGAAAGTTCATAATACTTAGTTTGCAGGGATTATCTCTGAGACCAGTGATAATCAAAAATGATCTGTTCAACTTTTTTCAGATGAAGATTATTTATTGGTTTGTGTTGTGTGTTTGACTTTTTTTTTTTTGAGACTAGGTCCCGCTACTTTTGCCCTTGAAACCGCAGGCTCTCATTGCCCGGGGTATCACAGACTCAAGCAGTCCCCAGCCTCAACTTCCCAGGCGCGTGCCACCACACCCAGCTATTTTTTTGGAACTAGGTCTTGCTACGGGCCCCAGGCAGGTTGTGAACCGCCATCCCTAGCCCCGGCCGCTTCATAAGCTGAAGCTTACAGGCACGAGCCACCGTGCCTGGCTGTGTGTTTGACTTTTAATAGCATAGATGCACACCCTAGATTGCTCTTCCGTCTTAACATGTTTTCCCAGTACAGACCTTCAAAGTTAGCTTGCTATAAATATTGTAAGATTGCCTTGGAGATTTGGGTTGACTTGTACCTTTTACATAATTTTAGTTCATGTTCAAAGATGTCTGAAAGAAAAGAGACTATACCTTCTGCTATGGAAAAGTGAAGTCAGCCCTGTGGGTAGTCTGCACCCTGTGTGATGGCATATTTGCAGGCGGGTGTGCCTCCATTTTTAAACTTAATGGAAATGCATCACACGATGTGGAAAAATTAAAGACACTTGAACTGTGGCCTTTAACCTAAAAGCTGGTAATCTTATCTGAGAAACAACTCATCCTAAAATTAAGTAGAATGACAGGTGGTAAATGTTTATATATCACAGTGAATGCTACAGAAGATTAAGTGCCTAGTGGTTCACAGAGCAGCAATTCAATAGATGATTATGATTGAAAAAGCTTTTGGAGGCAGTAGTGGTCTTGAATTAGTTTTGAAGAAGGTAGAATTCAGATGATCCAGGCCTGTGTCTCATTTGGAATGTTATCAGAGTTTTTTATTTAATATACCTGCTTCTAGTCTGTTTCCTCTGCCCTTGGTTCTGTTGGATCAGTGCTGCCCTGTAAAAACAGAATATAAACCATCTATACCATTTTACATTTCCTAGTAGCCATATTAAAAAGTAAAAAGGAACAAGTGACATCTATTTTAATGTCATCTTTAACTTAATAAATGAAAAATATTACTCCAGCATATGGTTAACATAAAGATTATTAATGAGATAGTTTACCTTTTTGTACGATGTTCTCAAAATCTAGTGTGTAGCTAGCTCAAATTCAATCCTAAATTTTCATCAGAAATATTTTATCTGTATTTATTATAGCTGAGAAAGTATGTCCACACACTCAAATTTTTTCCAAATACGGCATTTTAACCAAACTACATTATCAGTCTTTAGATTTAATTATTTCCCCAGTCTCAGTTGCCCTATTTGAAGTTTCCATAAGTCATCTGTGGCTTCCAGAATATGTCCTCCAGGTAGAGCTTTTCTAGAACCCAAGCAGAGGTTCCCTACCTAATACTATTTTGTGGCTACCTGTTACCTGCAGAATAAAGTTCACACACTTCATGACTTCCGTGAGCTAACCTTCCTCTACTCACTGCCTTTGCCCTCTCTCGGCTCAGGACCATGGCAGACCGGATACCGTGTTTCAAATGTGCACACTGTCTGCTTCCCCACTCAGCTTGCAATGTCCTGTGTAAGCATCTCCACTGCCTCCAGGAAGTGCTTCCCTTGGCACCTCTAACACATTATTGCACCTCATCCTCTGGCTGCCTTGCTGTCTTTCATTAGGGGATTATAAGCTCTGAGTGTTGGGATTGTTTGCTTTTCCTGTATTTCCAGCCCAGAGCCTTGACTATATCATGTAAAAGTTGAATGAAGATTCTTTGGTGGTGGCTGTGGTGAAGGAGTGGTGGTTCATGGAGGGGAACACTACCAGCCAAAGCCCTGAATGGGCACTGTGTGTTTGGAAAGCATCACAGAGAGCAGCCCACATGGTGGGGATGTTTATTTGGGGCTGTAATAATAATGATAGTGATATGGAAAGGCTGCAGCTCCAGTGCTAGATGTTCTCTGCTGAGTAAGCACTTTAAATGAATATTAATTATATAAATGTAACTCTTGTGATGTGGGTACCAGTCACATTTTAGAGGAACTGAAGGACAGAGGGGTAGTCTCTGCTGAGGTTCATACAACTAAAGTGGTGAACCCAGGCTTCACATTTGAACACCCTTTTCTGCTCCCCCTGTTAGCACTCCATAGTACTTAGTACATAGGGTAGGTTCAAGGAGAGTCTCACCTTGGGGCTTTGGAGATTTCGAACTTGGAATTGACATGAAATTAGGGTTTAAGGAATACTGATTTAGTGGCAATGTTGAATGCATTCTTAAGAGGAAACTCTAAAAAGGAGACCAGTTAGAAAAAGCTGTTTTAATTTCAACATGAACTGATTGGTGCCTGAGTGTCCGAGGCTCATTGTGGTTGAACGTCATCAGAATCTTGGCACATGTGATCACAGCTGCACAACTGAGCTTTTCGGGGAGATGTGGCCCCTGCATAGTCAAGCAGTGATGTTGACACTACGGAACTTGGTCTCTAAAACTCTGCTGCCTCATCTTGGAGCTGCCTCTGTCCTTTCCCCTGTCCTTGTTTGTAGCCTCTTGTGTATCCTCAATGGATAAGGTGGTTACTCTATATATTGTGTCCGGTCCTCCCTGTTCATTGGCGCTTAGTCCCTACCACAGTCACTCTGTACTTTCAACCAGTGATTCCATATCTGCCACCCTCTGGAATGACTGTCTTCACCTTTTTCATCTCCTTGCCTGTCCCTTTAGATGCTTCACCCACCTCTCTTTCTCTTTAAGTTCACACTTTGCTTCCATTCCACGTCTATTTGCCATCTACTAGTGCCATCCCGGGATGTCTCTAGAATCTTTCTTGTCCTCTCTAGTTTTGATTCCTCTAGCCTTGTTTATGTCCTCCTTCCCACCTGGATTCCTGTTAGAAACTTCTTTAGCAAGCTTGCTGCCAGTCTCTTTTTACTGCAGCTATGACAAACGAGTCATACCTCTGTTTAGAATCCTTCATTCTGAAATATTTGGTGTCTGTTTTCTGTGCATTGGTGCTCAGGGTACAGCAATGAACAAGCAGTTTCCCTCCTGATGGAGTTATGTTCTTATGACAGACAGCAAACCAAATAAATATATGCTATATCAGTGTTGATTGATAAGTTCTGTAAGAATAAAATGTAGCAGAGGCAGACCAGGGCATGGTGATGCGTGCCTGTAAGCTGCAGCCTAGAAAGAGGTGACCAGGGTCAGGGATCGCTATTAGAGTCCCACCAGGGGCATGTAGCGAGACTTAGTTCCAAAAAAATAGCTGGGCATGGTGGTGCATGCCTGTAATCCCAGCTACCTGAGAAGCTGAGGCTGGGGATTGCTGAGTCTGTGGTACCCTGGGCAGCGTGAGCCTGCGGTTCTAGAGGCAAAAATACCAAGACCTAGTCTCAAAAAAAAAAAAAAAAAAAAAAAAAAAAAAAAAAAAAAAAAAAAAAAAAAAAAAAAAGAATAAACTAGAGCAGAGGGAAAGGAATTGTGTTTGTTGCATATAATTTGTCTCTCATGTAACTAGGAGGCAGCAAGGGTTGGTGGGAAGAACTGAGTTTTGATAATCACACTGACCCAAGGTTGGGCACTCACTTCTATCAATTATATGGTGTAGCTTTTCCCAAGTTAACTATATCCTCTCTGCACTTGTTTCTTTATGTACAGAGCTTAGCAGTGCCTGCTTCATCAGTTGTATGCATTAAATGAGCTTGTGCCTATGTATTGCCTAGCACAATTTTAGGTACATATTAAGTGCTAGATTAGCATTCCTGTTTAAATGTCTGTTTATGTTTCCATCCAAACAGAGGAAAACCAAGTCCTATTGTTGTTATATTTTTTAATAACATTTACCGTTATGTTAAACTCATCATGAACTGAAAACTTAGGAAATAATTTGAAAGAATTTCTTGAAATGCCTTCATCAGAGATAAGTGGTTAAAATATCAACATCTTTTGACCCTTGTTTCTATTAAAAGTTTCATGTAACTGTATGTTAGTTTTTTCATTTCCTGTTATATATCTGGCCTGTGGAAGCCACCTACAGAGATTGTCCTTTTAATCCTTATGCTATAGATACTAATACCATCAGTTTTATCTTATTAGTGAGGAAAATGAAACTTTGAGAGTAAAAAACCTTCAAGTTTATAGTCTTGTAAGTGGAAAGGCCAGAATATGTGTGTCTAATACATATGTTTCTTAAAATAATCATTTTAGAAACCAGTATCATACTGTTCTATAATCTTCATGTGTAGTTCCTTATAGCCATAAAATGTCTTCATTACTTTGGGATTTTAGCAACTTCATCTTGTTCTGTCCTATAAATGTAATTTATCACCCAGGATGACAATTACAATATCCCTAATTCTCCATCATCATGCTATTAATACCATGATAAACCTGCTTGTCTCAAGTCTGTATTGCTGTCTGTATGACCTGTATTCTGTGGAGAACTGCTGATTCAGAGGACATGCATGTTTTCAAAGCTTCTGATGGATATTACCAAATTACTTCCAGAAAACAGAAAACTCTCTACATCCTCACACCCCAAGTGTTTGAGGGGTCCATTTCCTTCAATCCCTTGCCAATATGCTGACTCTCATTTTAAAACATATTTACTAATTTGCTAGCTGAAAAATACCATATTTGCATCACATTTTAATCTTTGATTCAACTGTGCCTTTTTGATGGGCAAATCCATTTAGACTTTATATTCTGGCTTTTTTCTCTCTTTCTTGTTGATAAGCTTTTAAAATTTGCAACTTGTAATAGAAGAGACTACTAAGAAAACCACAAAACTGAGCATGTTGGAATATGAGAATATATTGGCAGATAGTGCACCTCTCTATAGTACTCATCTGAGTGCTCTGGCTCTTCTATATTTTGCTGGTTTGGAAACTTTGTCTGCCAGAATAAAGATAGTTTTATTTCCAGGTTCTTGACTATGGCTTAAGCCATTGAAATAATGGCTTAATGAAATAAAAGCCATTATTTCATTCTTTCAATGGCTTAAGTAAGCAGGTGAGTGAGATGGTATTGTTATGTGGCATTTTTCTGCATCCATCTCTTGTCTGTGTATCCAGCCTTTTAAGTTCTTTGAAGGTAGGCACTGTGCATTTTGTTCACAATGGTTAGAGAACTGTTATTCATACAGTCACTGTGAAAAAAATTAATCCTAGTTTGCGGAGTGATTTTGTCCAGTAAAATGAAATGTCAGTTCAATCTCACTTTTTACTCTTTAAAATTCAGTATCAAATTTTTTATTGTAAAAACAACTTGGCTACCATTTGTTTTTAATTTATTGGATTTATTTCTTAAAAAATACCTGACATTGTGTTTGGCTCCTGAAATTGTAGTCTAGTTTGGATTACTCTGCACTATACAGATGTGTAAAATCATGAGATAGAGTTGGCATGCTTTGGATATTTAAAAAGGAAAGACTCACAGTGGGAATGTTGGTCAAGGACACTTGAGGGAAGTAAATAGGTTCTCAATCTAGGTTTTAAAGGAAATATCTGCTATTTATTTACAGAGGTGCTGGGACTCTGACTAAGGAAGGAACGAGCATAAACATTTAGAGCCAGGAAAGAGAAAAGGGAGAATGGGAAGATCTGCCAACTGAAACACAATTGGTTTTATTAAGAAATCAGGTTGGATATTGAAGTTGTCCTATTTGGGGAGAAGGAAGGCATGGAAGGTATGGAATACCCACCTGATGAATTTAAATTTGATCCGTTTCCTTTCATAAATTCTTAATCTCTGGGCAATAGTAACTAACAGTTACGATTCACTTGCCTGTGTTCGGACAAGTTTGAAGGATTCAAACCAGGTCTCCTTATTACACAAAGAAAACAGATTTGTCTGAAGATTTAGCCAAAGTGAGTTTGAAAAGGTGTTGGTTGTGAAAGGACCTTCATATTCTGTATCAGAAGAATGTGAGGCAAGATGCCCAAATATCTGAGCCCCAGTTCTTTTATTTGTTCAGTGATCACAGACTAGTTATATTGAAAGTGCCGTCCAGATCTAAAATCCAGTCACCAGGCTTCCGCAGAGGTTGTGCAAGGTGAGAAGAGGAAGAGTCCAAAGCTGACTCTTGTTTAGACAAATTTCACATCTTAAAAAAATAGTGGCACTCTGGACTAAATGGGGAAGTTACAGAAGGAAGCACCATTTGTTTTGTTTTATTTATTTGTATGGATACTTGATTTTTCTGTAGGGAGGGTTTGATGAATATGGTTTTAGGCATAGGGAGTGATCTGTGTGCCAGATAAGCACATAGGAATTGGCAGATAAGCACATAGGAATCAATTCCAGGTGAGTTGTTAGGGTTTGAAGTGTAAATGTTGATGAGCAGCCAGAACCTGAGAAGAGAGCTGAGAAACATAGAGATCAAGTAGAGAAAGAGGAAAGAGACATAGGTTGAAGACTAGAAAGCATGGAATCCCAAGAACAAAGGGAGAGTTTCAAGAAAATGGAGTGGTAGACTCTCATGTCAAAAGTGTCCCTGAAACCAAGGGTACTTTCCTGTT
>PVHY01006706.1:0-44259 GCA_004024945.1 Uropsilus gracilis
TCCCCCACCCCCAACAGCTTCCTTCCTATCAACATCCTGCACCAAAGTGGTACCTTTGTTATTATTGATGATCCTACACTGATTTGTCATTATCACCCAAAGTCCATAGTTTACATTAGGATTCGCTCTTGGTACTGTGCATTTGGTGGGTTTTCACAAATGTATAATAACCTGTGTCTACTCTTATAGTATCATACAGAATGGGTTCATTGCTCTGAATGCCCTCTGTGCTCTGCCTAAGCATCTTTTCCTACATCCTAACCCCTGGTAACCACTGATATTTATTTTCACTGTTTTTATAATAGAAAAATCTTTGAATAATTTGAAATGTTTAATAGACTATATGTGTGAAATAAATAAAATATATCTCCCACTTGAGATACAGAATACTACTAATACTTCTGAAGCCCCAGCCATGCCCTCCTGCCCTTCTAATGCTTTAACTATTTAATATTTTTATACCTCATTGCAAACACATGAAAACCTCTCTCAGAACCTGTAACCTTTTTTTTATTGTCTTTGTTTAGATCCATGCAAGATAAAGTGAAGGGATTTTTGTCTAGTGAATTTAGATTATGTGGAGAGAAAGGGGAGTCTTAGATAACCTAAATGACTGTCAGTCTAATTTGAAGTAAGAAATAGTCTGATTTTTAAAATTAGGGCTTCTACTTCACTTTGAGCTGTACCTACCTTTCTCATCTTGTCCTCTATATCCAGAGTGAAAAACTAAACCAACCTCGGAACATTATAGTAGAGCAAAATATTTGACTATGAAGACTTAGACAGAATTTTCGTGCACACCGACTTCCGTGTCAGCCGAGAATACTCATCTTTATATTTAGCAACAAACTTCAGAATTGCTTTTTAATTTGCCAGTGGACTTGTTCTTATTTCCCCATTTTTGTTTTCTGGTTTCAAATTACTTATAGGTGATTGATTTTTTTTTTTACATAGTTGAAAAATTGAAACTGCTAAGATGCAAACTATCTTTCCCCCTTCCCCATCAAACGCATTCTGTGGGCCAATTCTTTGCCAGCACATGGATGAAATCTCAGATGCTTCCCTTAGCTTCCAGCTACTTTTAGGTTTAAGAAATACACATCGATAACTTCTAGATAAGAACAATCTAATTTCAGTAATAAAAAGCACCAGTCCAGTGTGACATTCTGACCTTTATTAAAGTTCAAGCCATTTGTCTTCTCCAGCTTGGTAATGCTGTAGGTTGAGAAGCCCACAGTAGTTTCCTTCCTGCTGCTTATCTGGGAGGTGTAAGTAGAAAGGGAAGGACAGGAAGTCTTTTTTGACAGTCCTGTCTTTTTCTGCTGGTGCTGTTCTCTGCATTTGTCAGATGCTCAACTTTGTCTAAAGAGAAATCTAATGGTTGCCCAATCTCCACCCTTATCACCACCACACCTTCATACCCTCCCTTCTTCCAAGAACAGTAGACTGCAGGCATGTGCCTCCTTTCCTCTGACTTTGTTCCTGAGTTTATTATCTGCAGCCTCTTTCTGCTAAGGCAACTCTGGGATTGTGATCTCTTTAAAATGATCCCCTACTGCCTCTCTTTTACCTAAGGGCTAATCATTCAATTCCTTGGGGATCAAATGAAATAATCTGTGTAAAGCACTCTTCCTGGCTTGTATTTGTTGGATAAATTAATGAGCAATTTCCTGGGTACCTTCTCTATGGTTTATTCTGCAAGTGTTTCATAAGCCTTATACACCAATCCTTTGAGATGTATTTAAAAGAACTAGGACACATCATTTAAAAGACCACAAAGCTAGAAAGGTAACTGAGTTTGAATTTGCATCCAACTGTATGTCTTTGGTTCTCTTCAGTATTGTCCATGTTCTAAACAACCTGGCAGAGATCTTATTGGTCTAAATCTTGCAAGTCTGGTTAATACCCAGTGTCCATTCCATTTTATCCCTTTCTTAAATGTCAAATGTGCTTTAAATCTACAGGGATACTCGCTTGGATACTTAGACTTAACCACAATTGTATAATATTTTACTTTTTTTTTTTTTTTAAGAGACTAGGTCTCGCTATGTTGCCTGGGTAGTCCCGATCCCGTGGACTCAAGTGATCCCCAGCCTCAGCCTCCTGGGTGGCTGGGATTGCAGACACATGCCACCACGCCTGGCAGATTTTACTTCTTTTTTTTTTTGAGAGTAGGTCTCACTGTTTTTGCCCATGGAACTGCAGGTTTATGTTGCCCAGGGTACCACAGACTCAGGTAATCCCCAGCCTCAGCTTCCCAGGTAGCTGGGATTACAGGTGTGTGCCACCACACACAGCTATTTTTGGGGGGTGCTAGGTCTCGCTGTGTTGCCCTGAGCAGAACTCAAACCGCAATCCCTAGCCCCAGCCGCTTCATAGGCTGTAGCTTACAGGCACGAGCCACTGTGCCCAGCTAGATTTTACTTCTTAACATGAGTTTTCACAAGTTTCCTCTGCTACCTAAAGAGAGTTCCTGTTTGGTCTGATTTGGTAGACTAGTTTGGGATTGTCTTTTGCTTCCAGTGGGTCAAGAACTGATGACCAAGTCAGCTTCCCCAGCTCTACATCCCTGATTCCTGACTCCCAGAGCCACCTGGGCGGTTTGGAAATCTCCACTGAGAGGACTGGAAGAATATGGGTTCTTGCTCATTCTTATTTCTTAGGGAAAACATGTTTTGGAAAGATTTGGCCAGAGTTAGGACTGGACAAAGCAAAGGACTGGACTAAGACATCAAAACCACCATAACATTAGTGTTAATTTGTTTCAGTCAAGTGTCATTTAACAATATCCAAATGGTAAAGCCAGGCCATGGATATACACACTGCTATGAAGTGAGTACTTAGAATGCTCTGAAAAGCTACATTAAAATTAACTATTGTCCATCAAAAGAAAAAATAAAAAGTTGAAAGATAGTAATTCTTGGGATTGAATTTAGGGAAGGGAAAGGAAAAAACCCACAGGCTCTTATTGCCTGGAGTACCTCAGACTGAAGCAATCCCCAGTCTCAGCTTCTCAAGTAGCTGGGATTACAGGCACGCACCACCACACCCAGCTATTTTTTTGGGACCAGGTCTTGCTACGTTGCCCCGGGCGGGACTTGAACTGCAATCCCTGGTCCCTGCTGTGGCTTCCTAGGCTGCTGCTTACAGGCACGTGCCACCGTGCCCGGCCGGGAAGGGAAAGGATTGATGTGAGATTGACATATCATTTATTGCCACCTGTATATACTTGATACACACAATAAAAAATTTAAAAATAAGAACAAATTTCACTTTTGTCCTGCCCCTGTACCTTCATTTCTTCCAATCTGGAAACTTGCTAGTAGAGACTTGGAAATTCCCATCATTATTTGTTCTTGTTGTTTGGGATGAAGTGGAGTTGAACTTCAGGTTGTAAACTGGCCAGTTTCTGGTGTACATATATTCAACCAAATTGTGATATGGATCACTAGTCTTCCTTTACTCTGCTGTGGAGATGTTATAAGAGGAAAATGTGTTCAAATTCTTATTTTGTGCACTGTAAAATAATTTCTAATGAAGCAACTACTGATTCTAGAAAGTTCTGTTTTAGGTTATGTGGACAACTTAGCAATAATCAAGAAAAAAAATTTTTGTAGCCGGGCACGGTGGCTCGTGCTTGTAAGCTTCAGCCTATGAAGCGGCCGGGGCTTAGGGATCGCGGTTCGAGTCCCGCCTGGGGCCCGTAGCGAGACCTAGTTCCAAAAAATAGCTGGGCGTGGTGGTGCGCGCCTGTCATCCCAGCTACCTGGGAAGCTGAGGCTGGGGATTGCTTGAGTCCGTGGTAACCCGGGCAACGAGAGCCTGCGGTTCCACGGGCAAAAACAGCAAGACCTTGTCTCAAAAAAAAAAAAAAAAAAAAATTTTGTGCATCAGCATCCTCTGCAAGAAAGTACAAATAATAAAACCTGCCCTGTAGAATTTTGTGAGGCTGTTATGGCAAAGCATTTTTAATTCCTTGGAGAAGAAGCTACTCACTGAGGCAGCTTTGTTATTCCTTTTAACATCAATTATAGTCTGAAACATGATTTCAGAATTTCAGGATCCCAGAACCTTTGATTGACCTGGTTGCTGATCGAGTCAATCGAATTTAGATATTTCTTAGTACTGTGCTAACTTTGCTTTGACTCAGAGAGGTAAAACATACAATTATGTTCAGTAACATCACAATAAATCTATCGTGACAACTTTCTTCTATTTTTTTTCTGCTATTTATCTGAATATTCAACTTATAAAACTCGAAGAGATTTTAGGAGCACCGTCACCTCTGAGAATACAAAGTCACTGAAACTATGATCTGCTTTTATTTTTTTTTCCAATGTGACTGTCTGAAAGGGTTTTTCCTTTTCATTTTGAAAATTTTAAAAAGGAGACAAACAGTTAAAAGTAGGGAAGTCCACGTGTGCTGCTTTTTCTACACCTTGAGGACTAGCAAAATCTTTAATATGAGACTTTATTTGTACAAAGCAAAACTTCAAAACCACTCAAAAGCTTTTCTTATTAACTGCTGTCAGTCCTGTGATTTACAGAGGCAATAAAGAACTAGAGGGGGCACATTTATCATGGAGTTCAGCACACTAGGAGCCATTTTCTCTAGCGGTAAAGGCAAGTGATAAAACAAATTCTTTTGTTCTATAACCAAGACACATTCTCGGTTCCTGGTTCCCTAAAGTTGGTCAACCAGATTTCTCTGGTGGCAGATTGGCACCATCTCTTCCACACTTAGTGTTAAATTATTAGCATGAAAGCCATGATGGTAACCTGGAATACCTGGCCATGAAGGGGGCTATGTGTTTACCTTAAACACACAACAATCAGCTACCAACATATTTGCAATTCCCAATTTACCTTGAGTAATACTTACACTTGCCTCCGTCCATCATATAAGGGAGTAGAACAGAATGTCAAATAATGTGGTTACCTTTTTGTTTGCTTGTTTAATAAAAAAGTGTAAAATTTGAATTTTGAGTCAATTTCCTTGTATCAAAGAATGCCTCATCTGAATTTTGATGCCATAGAGTCAAACCAGTTCCAATGTTTTTTTTTTTTTTTAGTTGATTTTGTGTTTGATTTTGATTTTGTGTTTATGTTCCAGACAGGGCAGGTGTGATGCACAAGACAATTTTAAGCTGTCAAGAGCATTGAGTACACATTGGTAGATTTTTGAAATGAATTAATCAGACTTTAAACTAAGCTGGACATAAAAGGCTGTAATGTTTTGCTGTTTGGGAGACTTATACGATGGAGCATTTTTGAATATTCTGTAATTGAGTACATCCATCATCCAGTAGTATTTATTAAGCACCCACCTGTGCATGACAATGTGTTAGGCACAAAGATTACTGGGAAAAAGGTCAATGACTTGGAACCAGAGACAGTGGTTCTGTTTATACTTAAGGGAAAATGAACACAAATGTTAAATAGTGAATGTTATTCCTAATGGAGCAAACTGTGTCATTAATTTAGTCTCTGAAAAAGACAAGGACACTCAAGTAGAATCTCTTGGCAATTTCCAATTATACAATCATTAACTATGCTCCTTTTCACTGCATTAATGAAAAATCTTATGTTTAAAAGACAATGTTAAGGCAGAGGATGTGAGAAATCTGGGGCAAAAAAATTCAGGTCAGGTGAGTTAGTGACTTGTTGGCCATTCTTATAAATTTTTAGTCAGGAAGGAATTTGGAATGGTATTATGAGAGAGTTTCACTTACCCATCTGTTCTTTGCAATGTATAATTTAGTGGTTAAAGTTATTCTGTTGCTTCTGTCACTATCAGTTTCTTTTCACAGGATGGGGAAATAGGTCCTTCTGTCAGTAATTTGGCAAAAGTGCTGAGAAGCCCATTATCCCTGTTGGAGAGAAAGCAAACCATCGCTAGTATGTGAGAACCTGGTAGATTTTAGAGAGAGAGAAAGAGAGAGAAATGGACAAGAAAATTCCAGTGAAAGACGGCCTTTTATTTTCTGACCATTGTCTAATTGAATCCTCGATCTAACTGAACAACGTTAGAAATCATTCTAACATTTCCTCAGAGCAAAGCTATAACTCCCCTTTGTTTTACTTTCATTTTTTAAATGTTATTTTTTTTCTTCCCTTTGTTTGAAACTCCATCTTCATACCTTGACATATGCATAGGCTTCATTTGCTTACCAGTAAAGTTCTAGTGCTATCACACAATCACACGGGGCTTCTCTACCACCTTTACAACAATTTGTGTAGAAGCTGTGGAATGGAGAAGGAAAAGAAGCAGTCATTTTGGTAATCATGAAGACACGTCTTTTATGTATTTGATGTCCTATGCTGTGCACTTGGGAAAGGACCACGTCTGCCCTTTGGTGGGAATGTGAACACCACATTTCTTGGTGCGCGTCTTATAGGATTTCCTTAACCAAAAGAGAGCAACTGTTGGGTAGCAGAGAAAGCCTTGTACCCAACCTGAGCATATGGAATCTTGGTGTTGGCTCATTTGGATATCTGGACACTGTTGTAGAAGGGCCATCATAATTGTTTGCTATGATTTTTAAAGTCTGTACTTCACTGTTGGAAGAAAAAACTTTTTACAGGGACTTACTTTTTTTTTTAATACAGCTTTGAAGGGAATTGCATTTTATTTCTGACACTTATTGTATTGTAAAATCTCTGGTCTCTGATATTTAAAGGTGGAAACTTTTAACTTTCTCTCTTAAAAAAAACTCTAGGGACTTTTTGGTACTATAGCCTCTCAAATAATTCTAAAGCTTTGAAAAATGAAATACTTTATTTTATGAAGCAGTTTTGGGGTCATTTTCCCCCCTAAAATGTATGCTTTTATGTTGGGTAGTTTAAAGACCAGCTGTTAACTGAAACCAACCGTCAACCAAGTTGCATGAAGTCGTGTTTCCTATTAGCTTTGTATCTTTCCTATTAGTCATTTATGAAAGGATACTAAGACATCTAAGAGAACGCCAACCAAAAATTGAAAAAACAGATGTTGCAACCTTATTGGTTTGATGGTTTGCTACTTTTTTTCAAGTGAAAAAGGATCATAGTAATTATTTGTGGATTATGAAATAAGGCTGGTGTTGCTAACTTATCAAAAAATTATTTGTAGTAGCTTTGCAGTTGAAAATTGGTGTTTTACTAGAATTTCAGAAATAAAAAAAGAGTTTGTGCCTGGGAGCACCATGAAGGAGGAACTATGACATTTTCAATGTCAGGCATGTATGAGCCTCTAAAGGTGTGTTTATTATGTTGTCATGGTGAGTAGTGAATTAAAAAAAAATAACAAGACTGCTCCTTGGGTAGTTGTGACTTATTGGTAGTTATCTTTACAAGAGTTCCATGCTGACTTAAGTAAAGATCTTCGGGGAAAAAAAAACAAACTTTATTTTTCAAATAAATTCAGCTAAGAGCCTACAGGCTTCCATGACACTGCACTGAATTATTATTAATGTGCACTGCTGTGAGAATAATGCTCGCTGCTGTTTAACAATAACCCCGTCCTCTGGAATTTCAGGAAAGTGGTAGGAAAATGAGAGGCAGATTTAAGTGCTGCTGCTGAATTAAATGTGCTGTTTGACGGGCACAACATTTTTATTGTTACTCATGCAAAGGAGTGCAGAAAGAGACCATTCCTTGGGGTCAGATCACATGCAGGACTGCTGGATCTGTTTGAGAGGCATTTTTGGCAAGCCTGGGCATTGTTCTTGGCCAGAAAAGATTTGTTTAACCTATTGTTTTTATTTGTGATAATACATGTCCATCCTTCTCCTGAAGGTTCTGAATGGTATTCCTTGAAGGCAGGGACATTATCTGTCAAGGACCTTCCTCATCTACTTTAAGAACCTGTTATTAAAAGTAGCCACATCATTCATTGTTCATGAGTATTTTCAACTTGACATTTAGTAGATTTGTTTTGAGGTTGATTGTTATGATTATAGATACCTTTTTCATTCGGCAGGAAAGAATTCTACCACTGAACCACCCATGCTCCTTTTTCATTTGGGATTATCTTCAAGTCAAGGTCTCCCAGCCTACATTTCCTAAATGTATTATTTCTCTATTCCCAGTAGTCTTTCCTCCTCAGTCACTCTCCTCATCTTCTAACCATGTCAGACTGCTTGATATTCTCCAAATGCATACTCGATCTTGCCTCTTGAATTCCTAATATCTTGTGTGCTTTTACTCAGTGGGTCTGTATGGAGTACTTGTGTGCAAGTTACCGTGCATTCTGTAAGATCCAGATCTTATTAATTCACTTCAGAGAATGGTTTCCAAATTCCTGTGTCTACTTCCCTGGAATAAGCCTCCCTTCATCCTCTGTTATTCTATGTTTGTTGTATTTTTTTTTTAAATCAAGCTATTTGTGAATGTGCTCCCCTCCTTCAAGGCATCTGGGACCCTGGGAGTCAGGGGCAACTGGTTCTTATCTTCCTGTTCTTCCTGTGGTTAGTTGTAGCCCCTAATATGATTATGAAGAGAGGTAGGAAATAAATCTTTACTGATTGGAGTTCAGCCAGGGGTGATTGCAGATCCCTTTGTAATGAGATATTTAGGGTGTCTAGAAACTATTAATTGTCAGTTAGTTGTAATTCTAGTGGGTGGAGTTATAAATAAATAAAGTTCAGTGATACTTGTCACTGAACTTGGTAAAGTTCTGTGTGTTCTGCAGAATCTTCCTCTGCCTTTTGGGTTTTGGCTATCCCCTGTCGAGTGTACCTCTGGTGGAGTGGGGAGAGTTAGCAGTCAAACTCAGTATTTGGGAGGAGTATATGGTTCATTTCCCAACTAATCCTTACTTTTCCACAAATTCATAGGGAGTTTAGAGATCACCTCTATCCACTATCTTATCTAGACAGAAGTCTCTTCCTGGATCTCCTTCAATGTGAGTGAGAATCCTTGGATCCCTATGATTGGTTAATGGGAAGCTGGAAGTTTGAAAAAGTATCTTCTTCTTATGGTTTTCCCATAGCTGAAGTCATAATTCCTTTAAGTTTTCTCTTTGCTGGGTCATGGATTTCTAATTTACCCCACCATGTGAAATGTACTCCCCATCTCATACAGCTAATTGAGAACAATATCTTATCAATGTCAACTGTTAGGCTGGTTGGCCAGAGACCCATCTGGTTTTCTCTGGAATCTGACTCCCTTAGCTGTAGGCAGTTGAGATAAAGGTTCCTTCCAGGTAGAGTCTTACATCAGCATCATGGCTAGCCTAAGTCAGTTGACAGCTCAAGCTTGCTGAAAGTGGAAACCACAAGTTAGAGGAAGTTCCATCTAGGGATGGAGCAGAGGTGCACTGGGAGAATAAAATGAAAAGACTTGTGCAACCTCAGGGGTAAGTGGACAAGAGAGGTTGTGTTAGTGCCTAAAAGGGGGCCTGGGACTGGGCACCTGCCAGTCTGGTGCTAAACACAAGAGAGGGAATGTCACCAGGTGCTTATAAGAGACAGTTTAGCTCTCCTGTCCAGAGGCAACAGGGGTTAAGATCATGGATACTGGTTTGCAACTGGCAGGGTGTCGTGCTGTTTTTGCTGCTGCTTTGTGATTTGGGCTAGTTTCTTTCTCTCAGGGTTTTAGTTTCCTCCGATATAGAATGGGCACAATACTAATACCTACCTCATAGGTTGTTGAGAAATCAAATTAATGTGTGTACAGAGTTACACTGGAAATAGTGCCTCCCCCCCCCCCAAAAAAAAGGCAGCCATTTCTGTTATTAAAAATATTAACAGATTTTGCTTGTAATGTCTGGGAAGTTAGTCAGGCTGCCTTATGAAAATGAAATATGGTGGTTAATACAGTGGACTCTGTAGTTTGTCTGCCTCCTGGTTTAATCACATTCCAACTGCCTACTAGGTAGTAGAAACAAAGCATGTTTTTAGAGTTCAGAAAGAGGGCTAGAATAAAGGTATTGATTTGAGTTGGTATAGCAGAAGCCATGGGAGTAGACAAAATCATCCTGGGAGAATGTTCAGAATGAAAAGAGGTTAAAAAAAAGATTGAAAAAGTCTTAGGGCAGATTTCTGAAGGGGATCTGAGGATGCTGGAGACTGGGTAGTGGACAGAGGAACATCAACCAGCTGGTGTTGTCCAGTACAGTTAGACAAGTGATTCTGATAGTGGACATGATTGGAAACATACTGTGTAACAGACTGAAGCTCTTTTTCTTTTCTTTTTTTTTTTTTTTTGAGACTAGGTCTTGCTATTTTTGCCTATGGAACTGCAGGCTCTCATTGCCTGGGGTACCACAGACTCAAGCAATCCCCAGCCTCAGCTTCCCAGGTAGCTGGGATGACAGGCACACGCCACCACACCCAGCTGTTTTTTTGGAACTAGGTCTTGCTACGGGCCCCAGGCGGGACTTGAACCGTGATCCCTAGCCCCGGCCGCTCCATAGGCTGAAGCTTACAGGCACGAGCCACCGTGCCCGGATGAAGCTCTGATATTAATTCATTTAATTTTTTCAACAGCTTTTATGTAGAATTTGTACATTTTACAGACAATAACATTGAGATAGAGAAAATCAATTTTCCCAAGGCTTCACAGCTCGTGAGAAAGCCAGAAGAATTTGAACCTAGATAATCTCAGTCTAGATCTTACAGTTTTAATGACTCTACCAGTGGACTTGAAGAAAAGTAGAAGAAAAATCAGGGTAAATAAGAACTGAGAGGTTGACTTTGCAGGTATTTGATGGTTGATATTTTCTATTTTGTTTCTTTTATTATTGTATCAAACCAGTAACAGTTTCCTGTTACCTTCAGAAGCAAGATGGCTGTGAATTGAGACATGAAAATATATTGGTCAGCTTTTGCTGTCAAATGCTACATAAAAATGATACCCAAGATATGAGTGGTTTATAATCATAAACACTTATTTCTTGCTCATGGATATGTGGTTTGGCTATTCTTCAGATTATATAATGTGTCGGGTCTATTCCACATGTGATTAATTTGATATGACTGCCATAACACAGTACCACTGATAGGGTGGCCTTAAGAGCAGATGTTAATTTTTTTCATAGTACTGGAGAATTGAAATCCAAGATTAAGGTGTTAGCAAGTTTGGTTTCTTCTCAGGTCTCACTCTTTACCTTGTACCTTCTTGACCTTCTCAACCTTCTTGACCTTCCACTGTGTCCTCATGTGGCTTTCCTGCTCTGTGTGAACATCCCTGTATCGGTGTATTCACATTTTCTCCTCTTCTAAGGATACCAGTCATGTTGGATTTAAGTTCACCTTCATGACCTTGTTTTAACTTAATTACCCCTTTAAAGAGCCTATCTCCAAATGCAGTCACATTCTGAGGTAATGGGGTTAGAACCTTCCCAAGATATGAGTTTTGTGAATTCACAATTCAGTCCATATCAGTCTGTCTCCTCATTTTGGCACCTATGGCTCAGAGGGGGAAGAAATACAGGATGCTCTCTAAGGGCAACGCGACATTGGTTTAAACAGATCACATGACCACATCGAAATTCAGGGGATGGACAACTGTGCCCCATCCACATGGGACCCAGGGGATGATTGGGAAGGGAAGGAAACACAAGTATGAGAACAAAGAGCACATTTCACTTCAGAATGATAGCATCTTTCAGGAATTTTTGTTGGAGGAGATAGAGAGCTAGGGTAGCACTTGTTGGGGACACCAGCTTACAAGCATGTAACTGGTAACTAACAGGCTGCCCTGCCAGTGTCTTAGAACACACTGCCTTTGGTGTGAAACAGAAGAGCAGTGCCTTTCTCACTAGCCTCCCGAGGCTCTTATGTGATCCCTAAATGCCCCCTCCTTGCTCATGATTTCTCCACTGAATGCCTTTCTCCGTCTTTTTCTGGATATCTGCTGTTCATCCTTCAAGACTCAGTTCAAAAGTCACTTTCTCCATAATGCTTGTTTCCCTGAGGCAAGGCACGTACTTCCTTTTTTGCTCTCTCATGGCACCTGTTTTAACTTTTATTACTTTTTAAATTATTACTGTGTAACTCAGATATCAACTTTTTTCCTATCCTTTGAGCCCAGCATCATGATAATCCATTTAAGCCCTGGACCAAAGTGAGGTTTAGCCCTGCTTTGTCTCACAAACTAAAGTGGCCCTCACCACCACAAAACCTCAGAGATAACCACCACTAACTATCACCTGTGACATGGAAACAAAACCAAGAGTAAAAATTTTAGTTCACTTGTATCACTTGTATTAAGAGAAAAGTTGATGTTGGAGGAAAGGTAAAAGAGGGCATACATTGTACCCCAAGGCAAATGATTACAGAGATCCCTTTTAGACATTTTGACTTGCTCCTCAAATTTCTTCTTCTTGGTCGTTGGGGGATCTTCTGCTGCTCAGCAATGTCTGGTTGTTCTGACTTTGCAGGGCTGCAGGCTAGTACAGTCTAGGAAGTGCCATTTGCATAGACTCTGAGGTAAGTAATGCTCCCTGGAGTCAGCGCTCATGACTTTGGGCAGTGTGTCTTCTCCTTTGCTTGTCTGTGTACTCAGGACCTCAGCTGCCTTTCTCTGTTAGGAAAAACTGTGTGGTGTGCTCTATCCTTCAACTCCGTAGTGGAGAGAAAACACGTTAGAAGATTTAGTGACCATTTGTGGTTATTTTAGGATGCCTTTTGGTGGACCTGTACTCCTTCGGGTTCAAGACACTTTTCAAGCCAAGATGATGTCCGTTAGAAGGAATACACTGTAGCTCATAGGATACTGCCATTTTCTCTTTATCATTATGCCTGCTTACATGACTCTTTTTCTTGCTGGGCTAAGGTATTCTTTAAGGTAGGACTTTTGCTCTATTTGTATCCCAACATCCATGGCAGTCCCTGGAACAGAGTAAGGGTTTCCAAAATGTTACTTGTATGCTAAATAAGTGCAAGTCAATCTTCTTTATTTTCAATATAATCCAGCAGCCAGCAGAATGTGAACCAGAAACTAGTGAATATGTTTCCACATTCTCAGAGCTGAAGTAGAACTGTTATTTTATTGAACCTGAACCTGAACTAAATCAAAACAAAGCTTCTTGAGATTTTCATTGTAAATCAGTTAGAATTGCTTGCTGGTTTGAACCAGAGATAAACTGCAGCACTGCTGAACTCAAAGTGGAACTAATTTGAAAAATGTATTTGTTTATTCTCTAGTTACTTAGTGAGGTAGTTGGATATTCTATGAATATAAAATTGCTGTTTTGTTGGCAGTGGGTCTAAATATATTAACTCACAGGTGAGATCTTTTCCAATTTCTTCCATTGAGATAACTGGAACTCTTATAAGATTATCTGACCTAAGTAGATTCTAGTACTCACCAAAATATTGTGGATAACTTGTCTCCATTCATTTATTCATTCGTTTACTCATCCTTCTTTCCTTCCTTGATTTCCTGCATTATTGACAAAAGACTATTCTAGAATAAGATAAAAATCAGTGAGGAAATCCTGAGATTTCCCATGGGATTTATTTATTTATTTATTTATTGTACAGGTGGCACAGCAGAGCAAATAAGGATGGGAAGAATGAAATGAAGGCAGAAAACTTTGTATTAAAATTACATACCTGAAAGTTTTATTATTTTTGCTAATTGGTATAAAATTTAATAAAATTAAAGAGACTATTCGAAGATAATGACAATAATGTACATCAGTTTGGATCTGATAGAAGAAGGTTGAATAAAGGAAAAGATCTTTGTATTTAAATTTTATCAACTTTCTTTTTCCTTCCTGATTGTTTACCTTTGGTTTACCATTCAAAAAACACTGTTAGCTACTTGCTGACCAGGTAAACTAAATTTCAGTGAAGAGTTTCAGAGTTGTGTACTTTGTCTGTGTGGATCAATACTTTAGAAAATATATCTTAAAAGTGTTTTCCTTCTATTAAAGCTAGTATGTATAGCAAAATGCCACATTGTCTCATGTGGTCTCACCTACTGGTCATAGCCTCTTTAATTCTCCTATAACTTTATTAAAATTTAGAAGAGTTTAGTTATCCACTGATCTTAGTGGAAGAAGATTCAAAAGAATTACAAACCATTTTAGGAAGGTGAGGGTAACACTGCAAAAGGCTACTATAATTTGATCAAAGTTGTCCAGATAAGTTGTCTCAGAAGGTGAAATGATAGTGCCCACAAAGTTAATTTTCCTATGTTAATATATCACAGCAAGTTGGGAGCATAAATAGAATGATACAATTAAAAGCTGGGCATGGTGGCACGTGCCTGTAAGCTTCAGCCTATGAAGTGTCTGGGAATGGGGATCATGGTTTGAGTCCCACTCAGGGCAACACAGCAAGACCTAGTCCCAAAAAATAGCTGGGCGTGGTGGTGTGCGCCTGTAATCCCAGCTACCTGGGAAGCTGAGGCTGGGGATTGCTTGAGTCTGTGGTACCCCGGGCAACAAGAGCCTGTGGTTCCACGGGTAAAAATAACGAGACCTAGTCTCAAAAAAAAAAAAAAATGTACTTTCATTGGCTTAGTAATGTCATTTGTGGATTATATTAGAGTTCAATTTAGACATACTAAATTTAAAAACTTCAGCATTCTTAAAGTAGCAGATGTCTTATGTATACATTTCAGTGGCTTTTGAATGAAAAAGTGAATGTTGAATGTGATTATTGATCTGGGTTCTTCAAATAAATTAACTCTACTTGCTACTCTCTATGCCTTTAAGATTTTCAGTGTTGCAACATGGAAAATGTTTCCATATTTTATCCTATGAAGGGTGCTTTTTGTTTTTGTTTTTTCCACGTGTGGGGAAGGATATTCATTCAGAGGAGATTTTTGAAAGTGATTATGCAACTTTGCTTGGTAATAAAATGTTTTGACTGGACATTCTTCCCTTGTATTTAATGTGAAATTTTTGAAGACGCTTATATGAACTTTATTTCTTCTTCTTTTTCTTTCTTTCTTCTTTTTTTTTTTTTTTTTTGGTATAATATACCCTGGAATGTGTCAACTCTTTTATTCCTGTCCCTTTACCTGTGCAGTTACCTGAACTTGAAATATCTTCTCATCTAATTCTATGCCTCTGTACTTGGTTGCATGATGAAATCTTGATATTGGACCCATTATTCCTTGCTGCCTGACTTCCGTAGAAGCAGTGTGACTGCCACTTCACCAGAGCCCATGCCTTCTTTTGGCATATCCCTGTGTTTTGTGTTTTCTATTCTACCTTTAAAAATCTTAAGACTTTTTGGGCAACATCTATTTTTTAATTTCTATGAAGTCTTCATAAATATTGCCAGTTATTCTTGAATAGTGATTCTGATAATACATTAATGTGTTTTTAAAGCAGAGAAGGCATAAGAATAACAAATACTTCAAATAATTTCAATTTCTCTTTAGCAAGATCTGATACAGGCAGAAATAATTAGAGTGATAAAGTCTAACTGGTGCTAGTAAATTTGACTAAGAGCCAAAAGCAGCACAGTCAGGACACTTATGTTCATGTTTAAATTACTCAAGTGCTTAATTGTATAATTTCAGTTTCAATTACCAAATGCCCTTACTTTTAAAATTAGTCCTTTGAGTATTAGCTGCTTGATGTTGTTATTAAAGTTGAAAATCTGTTATTATGGTTTAGAGGATTACTGCAAAGTTGTTGGCATATGTCTTGTTTAATAAATAAGTTTAATTGTGCATGTAATCTGGTAATTTAATAATGATGAATTATATTTTACAGAGATGTAGAATGACTCTTTTTGCTTAGGGTAAAACAAAATTACTTTTTAGGATTTATTTTCCAGAGGAAATACTTTATTATAAGAATAATTAAGATATCTATCGTACCATATAAGTCCTGTAAATAGTGAGACTTAATAGATTTTTCACATTAAATATTTCCTCTCCTATAGAAGAGAGGTTGAGAGTTGGGAAATGTAGTTCAATGAGTAAGGGAGCATTATTTATACATTTAAATAATTTTCTGTTTCATTCCTAGCATATTTAGTGTATGTCAGAGTTGCCCGTATAGTACATTAATATGTTTTTACTCCATGAGGCACTTTCTTATTTGGATATGAACTTATAGCTGCAGTTGATGTTAATGAGTGTCACTAGTCAAGAAGGTCCCTTGATCTCACCTTCTGAATTACCTGAGGCAAAACCACCTGACATTATATTGCTCAAGCTCTAATTGTCCCTATTGAATTCAAGGGAGGGAAAAACAGTCAGTTGTTTTAAATCTCAGAATAAGTAAATTTGGAATTTTAGAACTCAAGCATATATTCCCCTCCCCTCCTTCCTAAGGATATTGGCCTTTCAGTTGATTCTTAGATGAATCATTGTATCAAGTAGGTTGCTTTATTGTCTTAAGCTGATGGGTAAAGAAAAGGAGAGACAAAAGTTTGATTGGGCTGTAAAAGATTATGTATTTAATAGTGCAGAAAGAACTGAAATTGAACATTTCTGCCTCCATGGCCCCCTACTCCTCATGGATAGTAACGTGACTCTGGAGGGGAACATGTTTATAACTGTGATCAGCAATATATTTCCTGATCTTTGGAGCCAGGATGAGTTTTAGAACTAAATTTTTTTTTTCAAATTTTGGAAAGGCCCCTCTTTTGCTCCATTAAAATGACAATTATGGAATAAATAAAGACCAGGTGAAAAGACATCTAGTGAATAGGAGCTGTCATCCTGACTTTAAGGCTAAAAAGCACATGGAAAGGTGGTAATTAATATAGAATAACAGAGCAAGTTGAAATTTAAGTGATATCTTAGGTTCTCTCAGTGAAATGGCTAGGACTGCATCTGATTGTGTTTAAGACCAGCAAGTCTTGTCTACCCACAGATCTTCCAGCTGCTTTTGGGATGTCTCTTAAATAGGAATGCTCAACTAACAATTGTGAGAGATTGGAGAAATTCTTGCCAAGTGAAATAGAATAAAATTACTATAAAAATACCTAATGTATACAGGGAAACACATATAGAAAGAGAAAAAGACCGGGCATGGGGGCGCATGCCTGTAAGTGGCAGCCTAGGAAGCCACCACTGGGGCCAGGGATCGTGGTTCAAGTCCTGCTCTGGGCACGTGGTGATACCTATTCCCCCAAAAATAGTGGGTGTGGTGGCGCATGCCTGTAATCCCAGTTACCTGGGAAGCTGAGGCTGGGGATTGCTTGAGTCTGTGGTACCCCAGGCAACTTGAGCCTGTGGTTCCAGTGGTAAAAATAGCGAGACCTAGTCTAAAAAAAAAAAAAAAAGAAAAGAAAGAGAGAAAAAGAGGGAAACAAAATTTAAGAAAAATACAAGCTTATTTAATATGATCACAGAGAAAAGTTAGTGTACCTGTGAGTCTAGTAAAAGAAAAATTCTTGATCTCTAATGTAAGATCAGTTCTAATTCATGAGCAGGGATGTTTTTTCCATTTCTTTGTGTCTTCTTCTATTTCTTTTAACAATGCTTTGTAATTTTCTTTGTATAGCTCTTTCACATCTTTTGTTAATTTTATTCCTAGGTATTTAATTTCCATTGGTACAATTGTAAAAGGCATAGTTTTCTTAATTCTTCAGACTGATTTTTTTGTGTTGGTTTTGTAGGCTGAATTGGTTTATTTCTCTCATTAGTTTTTCTGTAGAATTCTTATTCTCTGTATATATTATGTCATCTGCAAACAATGATAGTTTTATTTTGTCTTTCCCTGTTTGAATTCCTTGTATGTCCTTCTTTTGCTTTATTGCTGTTGTTAGGCCTTCCAGCACTATATTGAAAAACAGTGGTGAGAGTGAACAGCCTTGTCTAGTTCTCGATCTCAGAGGGGAGGCTTTCAATTTTTTTGCCATTTAGGGTGATATTGGTTGTGGGTTTTCATATAGTGCTTTTTATGTTAGGGTATGTTCTTTCTATTCCATGATTTTCAAGACCCATCATCATAAATGGATGTTGAACTTTGTCATATGCTTTTTCAGCATGTATTGATATGATCGTAAGGTTTTTGTCTTTTTATTGATTTGCTGAATTACTTTATTGATTTTTGAGTGTTGAACCATCCTTGTTTCACTTGAATAAATGCCACTTGATTAGGGTGTATTATCTTTTTGATGTAGTGTAGGATTATGTTTGCTAGGGTTTTGTTGAAGATTTTGCATCTGTATTCATTAGGGATATTGGCCTATAATTTTTCTTTTTGTATTGTCTTTGTTTTGGTTTCAGTATGATGTTGGCTTTGTAAAATGTGTTTGGTAGTATTTCTTCTTTCTCAGTTAGATTTAATGCAATTCTGATAAAAATTTCAATGATATTCTTCAAGGAAATAGAACAAATATTACTAATATTCATTTGGAATAATAAAAAACCTTGAATAACCAAAGATCTGACCAAGAGGAGAGAAAATGGAGGTAATACATGCTTAGATTTTAAATTATACTACAAAGCCATAATAATTAAAACAGCATGGTACTGGAACAAAACAGACACACAGACCAGTGGAACAGAATTGAAAGCCCAGAAATAAAGTCCAACATATATGGTCAACTAATCTACAACAAAGAAACAGAAAATATGCATTGGAACAAGGATAGTCTCTTTGATAAATGGTGCACTGGGAAAACTGAACCACTGCATGCAAAACGATTAAGTTACTCCCTCACACCATGTACAAAAAACCAAATCAAAATGGATAAAAGACTTGGATGTAAGACCTGAAACCATAAAATACATAGAAGAAAACATAGGCAAAACACTCCATGACTTATACTGCAGAAACCTTTTCCAGGACACATCTACAGAAGCAAAGAAAATGAAGAAAAACATAAACAACTGGGATTATATCAAACTAAAAAGCTGTACAGCAGAGCCAGCCATGGTGGCATGTGGCTTTAATACCAAGCCTAGGATGGGAGGCTGAGACTGGGAATCACTTGAGTCTGCTGGGTTCGAGACCTGCCCGGGGCAACATAAGGAGACCTAGGCTCAAAAAATAGCTGGGCATGGTGGTGTACGCCTGTTATCCCAGCTACCTGGGAGGCTGAGGCTGGGGACTGCTTGAGTACCCTGGGCAAAAGACACAGTAATCAAACAAAAAGACACTGAACTGAATGGGGAAAGGTCTTTTGTACTCCACACAACTGATAAGGGACTGATAACCAAGATCTACAAAGAGCTCACAGTACTCAACAAAACAAAGCAAAAGCCTAGCAGAAAAAGGGTAGAAAAGCTTAAAAGACACTTCTCCAAAGAGGAAATACAAATTGCCAACAGGCATATGAAAAAATGCTCAATGTCACTTATAATCAGGGAAATGCAAATCAAAACCACAAAGAGATACCACATTACACTGGTAAGAATGGTCCATATGAAAAAAAGGCAACAAAAAGTATTGATGAGGATATGGAGAAAAAGGGGCACTTTTACATTGTTGGTGGGAATGCAAACTGGTCCAACTATTATGGAAGACTGTATGAAGGACCCTAAAACTGCTGAAAATGGAACTACCATTTGACCCATAAATCCCAAATCTGCAAATCTAACCAAAGGATAGAAATTCTAATTTTTTTTAATTAAAAAAAATTTTTTTGTGGGAAGAAAGCAAGTTACATAGGTAGGTATAAATATTACAAGGCCATAATTGCAAAATTATAACCATGCAAAATAACATATTATTTGCGTTTGTGTGATTTAAAAATTTCAAATACCACTGGAATGGCAAACATCAAGTCTAGTGTACTGACTATTATTTCTGGGAATGTGTAATGGGGAATAGGATAGAAGAGATATCCACAGAGAATGTCAACTATCTCTGTGCTGGTTGTTTTTTATATCAATTTAAAAAATTTAAATTTGCATAGATAGGTATATTTATATTTATATTACATTATTGTGTACTCTGGGGCTTTCCTACTTCCTAACCCCTGTTAACCATCCTACTCTTTTGTGCCCTTCACCTCTCCCACTTTCTTCCCCGTCCTCTTCTCTCGCTCCATTGTTCAGCCCCATTGTTTGCTTTTATTTTTTCTTATTCGTTTGTTTGTTTTTCCCTATATCCATCATATAAGTGAGACCATCCTATATTTCTCTTTTTCTTTTTGGCTTATTTCTGCTAATATGAATCTTTCTAGTTCCATCCATTTTGATGCGAATGATATATGTTTGTCCTCCTTGATTGATGTGTAGTATTCCATTGTGTTTATATACCACATTTTTTTCAGCCAATCGTTGGTTTTGGGGCATTTGGTTTGTTTCCAAATCTTGGCAATTGTAAACAGACCTGCAGTAAACATGTGTGTACAGGTGTCCTTTTGAATTAGTGTTTTCGTGTCCTCTGGGTAGATTACTAGTAGTGGGATTGCTGTTTTGAATGGTAAGTCCACTTTCAATTGTTTGAGGGTCCTCCACACCATCTTCCATAGTGGCTGGACCAGGACCAGTTTGCACTCCCACAAGCAGTGTAAGAGAGTTCCTTTTTCTTCACATCCGCACCAACACTTGTGTTGTCCATTTTATTTATATGGGCCATTCTTACTGGTGTAAGATGGTATCTCGATGTAGTTTTAATTTGCGTTTCCCTGATTATTAGTGATGTGGAACATTCTTTCATATGCCTATTAGCCATCTGCATCTTCTCCCATTTTTTGACTGGGTTTTTTGCTTTTTTTTTTTTGAGACTAGGTCTCGTTATTTTTGCCTGTGGAACCGCAGGCTCTCATTGCCCAGGGTACCACAGACTCAAGCAATCCCCAGCTTCAGCTTCCCAGGTAGCTGGGATTACAGGCATGTGCCACCATACCTCGCTATTTTTTGGAACTAGGTCTCGCTATGGGCCCCAGGTGGGACTTGAATTGCTATCCTTAGTCCCGGCCACTTCATAGGCTGAAGCTTATAGGCATGAGTCACTGTGCCCAGACTTTGCTTTGTTTTTGTTGAACTGGTAGAAGGCCTTTGTGGATCTTTGTTATCAGACCCTTGTCACTTGTCTGGAGGGCAACAATTTTCTCCCAGTTGGTTGGATTTCTTTTTGTTTTGTTTATTGTCTCCTTTGCTGTACAGAAACTTTTTAATTTGATATAGTCCCAGCTGTTTATGTTTTTCTTCATTTTTTTGCCAGCCATAGTTGTTTCCCAAAATGGATTTTTGAGGTGAAATTGATGAAGGATTTTGCCCAGGTTTTCTTCTATGTATTTTATGGCTGCATGTTTCACTTCCTGGTCCTTTATCCATTTTGAGTTGTTTTTTGTACAGGGTGTGAGGGTGTTGTCCTGGTCCATTTTTTTACATGTCTTTATCCAGTTTTCCCAGCACCGTTTACTGAAGAGGCTATCCTTGCTTCAGAGTATATGTTTTTTGTCCCTTTGTCAAAGATTAGTTGACCATATATGTGTGGTTTTATTTCTGGGTATTTGATTCTGATCCATTGGTCTATTTACCTGTTTTTGTACTAGTACCATGCTGTTTTAAGCATTATGGCTTTGTAGTATAGTTTGAAGTCTGGAATAGTAATACCTCCATTCTCTCTTCTGTTTGTTCCACCCAGAAATTCTAATTTCTAATTCAAAAGGAAACCTGCACTCTTGTGTTTATTGCAGCACTATTTACAATAGCCAGGATATGGAAACAACCCAAATGCCTCCAACTTGATGAATGGATCAGACTTAATGAATGGATCAAAAAGTTGGGGTATATTTACACAATGGACTATTATTTAGCAACCAAAAACAAAAACAACCAAACATGTCAGTTGCAGCACCATAGATGAAGCTAGAAAGAATCATGCTAGCTGAAATAAGCCAGAAGGAAAAAGAGAAATACCAAATGATCTCACTTATATGTTGGCATATAGGGAAAACAAGCAAAAGTTAAATTAAATAAACCTATAACAGAACTGATGCATACAGCAAAGGAGGGGAAATCAGGGGAGGGTTGAGCACAAATGATCAGGATGATGGTTCACAGGTGATAGGGTGATAAGAGAACTTCAGGGTATACAACAGTGTAAGAACATATATGTAATCAGTAAAAGATTTTTAAAAAACATGACAATAAAAAGGAAAAATGTAAGATCAAGTAAAAAATAAATTCAATTCTAGGAATGTAAGATAAAAATTGAGAAAAAATCCTAGAAAGTAGAACAAAAAGAAAAAGATTTTCTAATTCATCCAGGTGATTCAGCATCCAGTAGACATACTACTAGGCATAAACAGAGCAAAACTATAGAAGTTATTTTAAAAAATGACATAAGAAAAAGTCCCCAAACTGAAGGACACATGAATTCGGATTGAAAGAGCTAATTGAGTGCCTAACACAATGTGTTAATCAGGGTTCTCTAGAGAAACAGAACCAACAGCATGTATTTTTCCTTCATGTATTTGTAAGGAATTGGCACACTCATTTATGGAGAATGACAAGTCCTACAATCTCCTGGGTGCAGTTGGGAAGCTAAAGACCCAGAAAGAGCTGACATTTCAGGCTGAATTTGAAAGCAGGAAAAAAGTCAGTGTATCACACAGGAGAAATACTCTCATAATTGTTATATTCAAGCCTTCAAGTGCTTGGATGAGATCCTCCCACATTAGGGAGGGTAAACTGCTTACTCTAAGTTTATCTTTATGAATGTTAATCTCATCTATTTTGTATTTCTCACAGAAACAACCAGAATCATGTTTTACCAGATAGGTGGGCATCTTTGACCCAGCACAAGGACAACAAAAGTTTAAAAATCCACACCAGGTACATCATATAATATTTTAAAATACAAGAGATGTGAAAAAGTTTCTTTAAAGTTACCAAAAGTAATTAGGTGAACAGGGAATCAAAATGACTTAAGACTTTTTAAGTAGCAACTAGAAGACAATGGAATAACATTTTCAAAACTAGAGAAAGCAAACATTTTATTCAATGTGAAGGTAAAAAAAGATTTTTTAAAAGACGTAAGGTCTTGTAACATTTCTCACAGAATCCCCTCCCCCTCTGAAGAAGATACTTGGAGATAAAAATATATGATACCAATACAAAGAGAAAATCATGAAGTGGAAAATGTGGGCTATAGCAAATAAGATGTATCACAGGGGATAAGCAAAAGGAATTTCCAGGCTAATGGCAAAAGGATGTTCCAAGATGTAACTCAAGAGGGAGCAGTCAATCTCGATTGGGCCAGGAAGTTGAAAGGCTCCAGCAGAAATGTCTGCAATAAAAAAATTTAGTTGATGGATTACTTTATTTATTTCAAGCACTGAGAGTGTTTTCAGAAAATTTGGGTATAAGTTTGTGATGGGTCTAGAGCATAATCATCCGAAAAAATAAAGAGAGTTACTACTCTAGGAAAAATAATAGGTTATATTACAAGAGAAATGAAATAATTTTTTTCTCCCTGCCCTAAATGAAATAAATTTTGCCATGAAGTTTCATTGTAAATAATATTTATGCAATTATGTTGATTTAAGCACTGAAGATTGATTTAATCAATCTTGATTGATTAATTTAATATTGGGAAGGTGAGATAGAAGCAAGTATCTGTGTGTGTGTGTGTGTGTGTGTGTGTGTATGTGTGAGGGTGAGTAAATGGATAGTGGTATAAATTCTCACTTTCATAATAATTAACAGATAACCATATTAGTTAAAAATATAGATGTAGTTATTAGAAAAAAGAAGTAAAAAATTCAAAGTGTTGGATTATGCAGGACAGGAGTTGGAGTAAGTGGGTATTCCAAACTTTGTCCACAAATTCTTCAGTGTGTTTGTTTTCAAGAGCTACTATCTCCTTTGCTTGAGTGTGGGCTGTCCTTAGTGACTGTCATCTATTGTAGTATAAAGCAAAAGTGATAATAGGTGACTTCCCAGACTTAGTCATAAAAGTTATTGGGGTTCTCTTGTATTACTTTCTTTGGGAAAAATCTACCAGCATCAAGATCAAGACAATTCATTTTTCTTTGACATGGTGAATTGGAGTGGCCCTTAGATGTTCTAATTTTTTTCTACTGTAAATAAGACTTTGATTGAAATCTTCATTCTTTCTGTACTAATTTTCTTCAGTTAAAAAAATAATTTAAGTTCTTTCCATATGGTCATTTATAAAATGAAGTTCCAAAATCACACAGGCATTGTTCAAACCATTTCCAAATGTGTCTCTAAAATTAATACTGGCAATTTCCCTTCCAATCAGTTGTCTGCATTTTGTCAATATGCATCAGAAGGCTTAAAGATGTCCAGCCTAGACCTTCTAATTTTATGGGATCGAGGTGGCAGTCTTCTATTAGGTTCCTCCCCCTAGACCTGATCCTTCATACCTTCTTGTTGGGTAGGTGAGTTAGGCTTTTTCCTCCATTTGCCTGTAAAACCAGCACTTGGGGTATTGTATCGGTCCCATGATTGTGCAGTCCAGTGGGCATGTGCATATCTAAGTGTGCATACCTGGGCCTAGGAAGAAAAGATGAAAGAGTGGCATCACCCCAGGGAAAGTAGAGAGCATATGAGAGAGAGAGAAAGCATGAGAGTAAGCATGAGAATGAGAGAGAAGCTGGCCAGAGAAGGAGTGTGAAAATAACTGGGGGACTCGCCTGCCCTGCCTGATGTGTCTGTGTAACTGCTAAAACCAATAAAAAATTTACACAGATTGGTGAGTCTGATGCTTACCTGGCAATTGGTGATGGGCATGGTTATTTTACACCTCCGCAGTACTGAGGACAGAGCAGATCACCCTGGTTAGATCACCAGGGTTTAGGCAGGACAAAAGCTGACTTTGGTGCTTGTTTGTTCCAGCGTTCACTTTGCTTTTGGACTCTAGTGTGTCCTTGTTTTATCAACTCCGTTTTGCACTTCAGTATTGTTTGACATGATTATATAGTGCACTTTAATTCATTTATAGTAAGAGAGTTACTCAGAGTCTAGTCTTTTCTGTCTGCCAGAAGTCTGACCTAGGTAGCCACTGTCTGTAAAATAGTTGCGTCTGTGGTGAGCAATGTGAAATAGATTCCATACTTGAGATGAGGAAGGTCGTGGAAAAACTGGTCATAAACAGCTGTGGCAGGTTATTTTGATGTTTCCTCCCATATTCTATCAGTTCACCTGTGTTTGCCTGCAGCTGAAATCAGCCCTGGTGTGCTGACCTTCTTACTTTACCATCTCCTGGCACTTGCATCTCTGTTGTTTTCTTCAGAAAGAAAGGACTTCCTTTAGCGCTCCGGGAGGTGACTTGGGCACAGGTGCAACCTATAACGGGTTTTGGTGGAAATGGTCTTGTGCTCAGTTCTCAGCCAATGGAGGGTGGAATTTGGTAGATGAATGCCCCACTTCCAAGACCTTGGGTGTGTAGGTTTTGAGATCTTCCATAGAGAACCTCAGAGGGTGTCTTCAGCACCTTGTTCCTGGTGTCTGAGAAGTAAACTGCTCATTGTTGTGTCATACCTGTTATTTTCCTTTTCCCCATTTCCCCATTGATGTTTCTCAAATCACCTCAACTACCTGCAACTTTGTCTCAGTATCAACTGAGGGGGCACCCCAAGACACCATCACTTTGACAAGACCTTTATTTTTTAACCCTGTGAGTAAGGGAATTAGCCTCCGTGAACTTTTAAGTATAAGAATCCTTCATATTAGTTTTCATTGCTAAATTACAGAAATGGTTTCTCTTTGAATTTAGCTTTAAAGAAAAAAAGATTGACTTCTTCATAACAATTTTGGATTGATTTTTGAAGTGTGGTGTGTTTATGGTCTATTCTCATTTTAAAAAATGTAAGAGAAAAAGTGCAGGTATAACTGCTTGTTCCCTTTGTCAGTTTTCTCTGAAATTTTAATTCCATTTTTATCTTTAAAATGTTTTAGAAGTCTTCCAAACTATTCTAATAATTTTTAAGAAAGTAAAGTGATAAATTTTTCTAGATATTTCCATAGATGCAGAAGTTGTAGTATAAGGTGATAACAGTGATTACTACTGCCTAAAAAGGTGAGAAAATGAGTAAGTGTTAATTCACATCTCTGTAAAATAGGGAGAGACTACATTAATATTGGTAAGGATTACACCTGCTATATATGTTTCCTTTTCTTTTAGTTTCTTATATTTTAGAACTGAGAAATGGTTCCATTTGCATGTTAGCATTGTGGTCTTTTCTTTGTGCCCAGTATTGCAAACCCAAAGTTACCTTTCATTGAATATTTTTCAGAAATTTCTAAGGTTGAGAATAGTTGTAACTGAACATGTATGCAAAAGCTCTGATTCTGTTGTCATGGGTGATTGTATGGAAGAAAGTTTGGAGTAGATTGGAGTATCATGTTACTTCAGGGTAGCTGGCTGGAAGATCATGATCTTAGAGCTCAAGTCCTGATTCCAGCTGTGTACACTTATTAACTGAGTACATCTCAACAAATGCTATTTTCTTCTCTGAAAAATCCACTTTGTAAGGTCATTATGAGGATTAAATGAGATAATCCTTACAAATACTAAATAGAGTGTCTGTCATAAAACAGAACTCTGTTAAGTCCTAACTCTCTGTAAGGCAGAAACCTTGAAATAATGTGAGCAGGATGTAATTCCCCCTTTCTGTTCATGCATGAATGACTCTAATTTCTGAAGAAATGTAGTCTTGGGTTTATAACTTGGCTTAGACTTAGGAAATTTTCAGATTTCCTCAATATAGTGCACTTACATAGTTTATTCGTCCTCTTGAAACATCTAGTCCGACAGTATGGATTCTCCCTCAAATTGTAATTTCAACTCCAGCATCATTTTCAAAATTGCTTTGGCTGTGGAGTTGTATTGAGTACCTTGACAGCACATTCATTCTTTTTGAAAACTGGCTGTTGGCCCAGCTCCAGGATAAGTATTTTATTTCAGGATATTCTCCTGGATATTGTATTGTAGGCTCCAAGTTCTGGAGGGTGATTCTCAAATCATAGCTCAGACCCCAAAATGTCATTTTAGGATGCTATTGGCGGTATTTCAGGATACTGTCACATTTGTGGCAACACAGTTTAGTTACTAGGAATAATTAATGTGTTAAAAATTGGTTGCAATGTGATAATTCCCTTCATAAAGCTTGATCATTAGTGCCTACCAGGTGGTGAGTGCATGCGCTAAGCTTTATTCTTAGCCCCTTCATAAGAGTTATCTACCAGTCAAGTTTTTTCTCAAGCCTATTCATGCCTGTTTTGTTTGATATAACTATGCAGTATGGTCAGTATGATGTGAACTGATAAACCATGAGTGCATGAAAGTTGTTTCTCTGAAAATATACTGAATACCTTTAAAAAAACTCAGTAAAACCCAATTACCAAAAATGCTATCAAATAAAATGTTTACCATTGAAAATATTTTAAGTCCAGGAGTGTTTTGAGATTCCTGTGTAAAAGTCTTTATGTCTATGTTTACTGTATTTTAGATGAACAAACTGAAAATCAATATCTAGTAGCTACTGCTTGTGTGAGAAAAATAGTGTGATTACACTGAAAGTGTTGGTTTATATTAAAAGTTTGGTGGTAATAAATATATTATAGCTAATGATAGATGGCTTGAATGGTAGAAGAAATCAAGATATCCATGTATTGATCAGTAAAGGGAAGAAATTGTTCAATGAGTAATCTGTTACTCACTAATCTATAGCTGAGCGAATCAATCAAAATATTTTATTGGTGAGTGCAATGATACAAAAACTAGAGCATCCATCATCAGGATCCAAAAAGACATCACAGCAGTGGTCTGCAGCCTTCTACCTGGAACTTAAAAATTGCCAATTCAGATTATTGACCAAAGAACAAATCCTAGAGTGTTCAAAAGTTTGAAGTGTTTGTCTGTACTAGTTTACTACAGCTCACAAAATATCACACAGCTGAATTCTGAACAAAGAACTTTTTTTCAGGAAGTTGTATACTTCCTAAAGAAAATGGTACCTGAAAAAAAAGACAACAGTTAAGTAAAAATTGGTTTTCTAGCTAATTCTAGCTAATTGATTCTTTACATACCATTTATAAGAGCTGTATAGGGATTATAAATGTGCTTTTCCCAGTAAAAGTAATATTCTGATTAAAGATTTCTGAAATGTTTATAGAATAAACATTTGACTTTTTAAGGAAATAATTGAAGATTAAATTGTTGGTAGCATAGGATAATTGTCACCCTCATATTTATAATAGGTATTATTTATCAGAATGTGATTGTTTCCAGTTCAGCATATATTGCCTACTGGAAAACACTGGTATGAATTTGACAACTACTGCAGAAAATCAGATGTACAAGATAAAAATAAAGAACACTTTATTAGTTAGCTCATCTGAAACAAGACTTCCTGAGATATTTAAGAAGGTGATGTACAATTGAGGATTGAGGATGACTATGTGTTGGAAAATGAAATTGTGAATGGTTTAGAAATCATATGTGCCATAACAAGAAAAGATGCAATTAAATATGAAGAAAAAATAAGAACAAATCCAGTGGCAAAAGTTAATTCATAGTATGGCCAAAAAAATGCAAAGTACTTATCACAGCCTGAATTAATAGTAATATGGTTATTAAACATGGAAGACAACTTGTGAAGAATGGTATTCTGCTCTCTAATAAATCAGTACTAGCATTTATTAAATGATTGTGTTAAGTTAAATATATTTTCAGGAAAAATAAAATGTTTAAGATAGGAATTTACTTAAATATTACTATTCCTTCATCCATTAAAAAATTATAAGTTAACCTGTCAACCTCCAGCTCTGAATGAGATAATAGAATTTCTATTATCATTCTTGGCTTGAGTCTTCTCAAGTTGGATTCAGTAATATGAATTGCAGCTGGAATATGTATCAATAAGTGTTATTTGTTAAGTGTTAAGGGAGATTTCTTTCTTTGAGTCAGGAAACAATCTTAGTGTCTTCCAAATGACAGTAATTTCTTCACAGACTGAGAACAAGGTGATCATCTATATGTGTAGGTGACCTAAGGCTGTGATCATCACCCACATCTCTTAGACTATGTACATACATTTCCTACAACAGTCAGTTGTCAGCATAACCAGGCTTGATACCAAACATTTTTAGGGAAGCCTCCAGGTTAGCGACATTTTGGAATCTGGCATACGTGTCAGATGAGTCTCATTGCATAGTTACACATTCTTCAGGCCACAGCTTTGCTCAGATGCCAACAAGTGAGGGTATGGATCGTGGGCAATTTTGCAGGCTAATAAAAATTATTATGAACCTATAAAACTCTTAATCTATAGACAAGGTTTTAATGTGCTTCTATTTTAGTTACATTTTATCTTTTCTTCTCCCCCCAGGTTCCTCCTTCCCCTTTGGCTATTATAGAAGCCAAGGGTTGTAGAGGTCCTTTGTGGATTGTGTGAGTTTCAGGGAAATAAAGCAAACAGAAAGACAAAAATGATGTGGTTCTTAGTGTCTATATGAACACTCACCCACTGTTTTCCTTTTCACAGTGAACAAGGTCTAATATGCATCACATTACAAACTACAGAGCTTCAATTAAGTGATTCAATCACTCTGTTTTGGTCATTATGCAGAATTGACAGAAAGTTTTCTTCTTGCTCCCAGAAATTGCTGATATTCCTTTGGGAGAACTAAATAAAGATACTGCATTAAGAGGAACATTAAGAAATCTGACAAATGAGAACAACAGACAGCAGAAGTCAGCACATGTTCAAAAGGAAGTGACTACAACCTCTGTCACTGCATTTTCAAAAAATCCCCTGCTCAGATGATTAATAAAATGCTCACGTATATTCTAATGTGTTTTTCTCATGAGATGATGTATTTTACTAGGCACTTTTGTGGATACAGTGGGCTTTCTTTTTCAAAAGATCTGAATCATAAGATGGAGTGTCTATTTAAGTATTCTGTTTCGTTGTTTTAAAAGGCAATATTGAAAAATAGCAGTAAAAAGCATTATACACTACTAGCTAACGCTCTGCCTCTCTAGCTTTGAATCAGAATAGCAAGCTACTGCTACTATGTCATTGGTAATATAGATATGAAGTTAATGCAGTTGTATCTCTGAGTTTCAAGGAATGAAGAACATAACAAAATTCAAACCAAGGTTTATCATTTTTTATTTCCTTATGTGTCTCGTTAATATGAAGCTCTCTTGTTAATGTTTTGTCACCCTTCCTATTTCTAGTTTGCTCAGAGGTTTAATCAGGAATGGAGGTTGAATTTTGTCAAGTCTTTATTGCTATATGTTTGAAATGGTTATACATATTTTTTTAACTTGTTAGAATGATGAATTACATTGATTGATTACATTGAATATTAACCCAACCTTGCATTCCTGGGGTAACCCACTTGTTCATGCTAAACTCCCTGTTTTATATTGGGTGTTGTATGTGTTACATGTAATGTCTTCATCAAATTTTAGTATCAGACTAATGCTGACTCATAAAATGTGTTTGGGAGAAGTTGTCTTCAGTTTTTCTGGAAGATTTTGTATAGTACTTCTTATTAAGTATTTGCTAGATTTTACCTGTGAAACTCTCTGAGTCTGGATTCTTCTTTGTGGGAATATTTAACTACGTGTTTAATTTCTTTAGCAGACAACATTATACAGATAATCTATTTATTACTAGGACAATTTGGTTTCTGTGTCTTTGAAGAAATTGTTCATTTATCTAGGATGTAGAATTTCTTAGTATAAAGTTGTTTGTATTAATTATCCTTTTCATGTCTCTGAGATCTGTAGTGATGTCACTGCTCATTCCTGATGTTGATAATTTGTGTCTTTTTGCTTTCTTTCTTAATTGGTATGATTTAGTAGATTTCTGAGAAAAACTACCAGGGGAAAAAAGAATTAGTCAAATCCTTTTTTAAATGTTTGCATACTTAATAATAGATCATCAAAAATATTAAGCAAATTTGATAGCACTTTAGAAGAAGTAGATAAGTCAGTAATCACAGAGATTTAATTACCCCTTATCAACTATTGATAGAATGAGACAAAAAAAAAACAATCAGGAGTGGTGTAGAAGATGTGATCAACATTATCAACCAGTTTTGCCTAATTATCATTTATAGAGCATCCCAAACAACAACAAAAATATATATATATTATTCAAAATGTACAGATATGAAATATTTCCAAAGATAGATTATAGTGTAGTCTGTAAAACAGTTCTCAATAAATTCAAAAGAATAAATTAAAAAATATTTTATACAAAATGTTTTCTGACTTGAATTGTGTTAATTTAGAAATCAAATCAATAACAGAAATGTGGGGTTCCCCCACCCCCAAATTTGGAAGCAAAATAACATACTTCTAAGTAAACTTGTGTCAAAAAAAATCAAAGAAAACTTTGAAGGAATTTTTATTTGCTTGAAAGTGATTTTCTAAATAAAAAAACTTGAGACTGCAACTGAGGCAGTGCTAGAAGAAATTTATGGCAATAAATTCCTATATTAGGACAAGAAAAGTCAATGACCTCTTTTTTCATAAACTTACTCCTTCTATCTTAGAAACTAGAAAGAGAAAACCAAATGAAAACTGAGCAAAGGAAAGGAAATTAAGAGCAGAAATCACTGAATAATGAGTGAACAGAAAAACAGGAGAAAAATAATGAAATTGTTTTGAAGGCCTCTCTTCTTTCCCCAAAAGATATTACTCAAGCAGTGTTCTTAATGCTGAGGATGGAAGACAGTAAAGGACCCTGCTCACATGTAGCTAATATTCTAGGTGGGATAAGACTTAAAATAATAAAAATTAGATATGAGAGATTTAAAAATTAATAAAATGGAGATGGTGGCGTTCTTTAGAATTAGCAGTCAGAAAGATCTACCTGGCTTGTGATGGTGTCACATTTTATCCAAGACCTGTATGTGTTGGTTGGGCCATATATAGGAGAAAACTGTTTTAGGTAGAACTGAAGACTGGTGCAAAGGCCCAGTGGCAGGCAAAATAATGCAAGAAAAAATAAACTATTTTTTTCTTTGAATTGCCTTTACTACACTGATTGATTTAAAATTGACATATTGACATAAAACCTTGTACAAAGTGTTGATGCAATACATTTATATATTGCAATATGATTATCACCCTAGCATTAACTAACCTTTCTGTTGTGTTTCATAACAATCATTTCTTCTTGTGGCAAGAATAATTAAAATCCTTTTTGATTGTTGCCTTTTTGCAACTCTTAAGCTTATAATACACTGTGCTTGTTCACGACATTTCTGGGACTTACTCTGTACTTCTGTCTTGTTTAAGTCAATATTGCTTGGAATTTTTTTCATCCCTATTCTGGCCATGAAAATTTATTTTACTTATATGTCATTCAATAGAACCTAGCTGAACTTTTGATCAAATTTGAGAGTTTGTCTAAAAACAGGCATTTAGCTTGTTTATGTGTGTTATAATTAGTTTTATGCTTGCCCATCTCTTATTTTCTCCAACTTACTGTGCTTTCAATTTTGACAGTGAATTTTAAAATTAATTACATTCAAATTCAATATTTCTTCAGTGCCTAAAATTGATTGTTATAGATATATTTCTTATGCATGTGCAAAACAAGTATCCTAGCATATTTCTTACTTTCTGTTTCCCTATGTCATTACTTTCTATTTTAAGATTATCTTGGGTTTTACTTAGATATTGTGCATTTTGGCTGGGCATGGTGGTACATGCTTGTAAGCAGCAGCCTAGGAAGCTGTGATGGGGACCAGGGGTCACGATTTGAGTCCCGCTCAGGGCAACGTAGTGAGACCTAGTTCCAAAAAATAGCTGGGCATGGTGGTGCCCACCTGTAATCCCAGCTACCTGGGAAACTGAGGTTGGGGATTACTTGAGTTTGTGGTACCCTGGGCAACGTGAACCTGTGGTTCTGCAGGTGAAAATAACGAGACCTGGTCTCAAAAAAAAAAAAATTGTGCATTTTAATATCAATGATGATTTAAACTGAACTAATTTATTAGGAAGCAATAAAACTTTATTAGTTTCTTAGCACATTTTGTTTTCCACACCTTCCTCTGGGTCCTTTGTGTATTTTATTCCAATCTAATCATACGATTTGATAGTTAATTTTTCCTCTGGGTCCTTTGTGTATTTTATTCCAATCTAATCATACGATTTGATAGTTAATTTGCTTTCTTGCTGGATAATGGGTCAAGATTCAGTTTTGCATCTTTGGTGCATGGCCTGCAGTAGATAATAAAATATTGTAAATGTTTGTTGAATGAACATAATCCTGTCTATGCTATCTCAGCCCTATGCCTGGATCTGTTTTCCTGTGCTTTAAGGTTATCTCATTCTTGTTGGTCAAGAATTTCATATAGTACCACCCTCTCAATGCTGTCTGTTTTCTATAGGATGTATACAGGAACATTTAGACTTGGTAAGAAACAGAGCTTATGGGCCTCAAGATCTCCTGACGGGAGGCAAGACTGCTTCACCATTTGACTCTCCTTCAGTCGTCAAATTTGCCTTCACTAGATGTTTATATGTGTAGTGAGATAGAGCACTGAATAATGTTGAGATGTCAGAGGGACAGGATAACTAACAGAGGAGCCACTGCACATTGAGTATTTACTTGCCAGATTTGACGATGGAGGACATGCACATCTCAGGTGGTACATATGACAGGAGTCTTTAGATGGCATATCTCTGTCTGGCTATACAGTCTGAATGAGACTCATGCCAAGATCATTCCAGAAAAAGTATTACCTCCTGATATGTACCAACATATTTTAATTGACATTCAGAGAGAAAAGCACATTACTGTGTGAATTTTTTTTTTTTTTTTTTTTTTTTGACGCTAGGTCTCACTATGTTGCCTGGGGTACCGCGGACTCAAGTTGCTCAGGGTACCGTGGACTCAAGTCCCAGCCTCAGCCTCCCAGGTAGCTGGAATTACAGGCACCTGCCTCAGTGCCCAGCTGATTTTTTGAGACCAGGTCTTGCTACATTGCCTAGGGTAGTCTGGAACCTGCGAACTCAAATGATCCCAAGTCTCTTGCCTCTTAGTGCTTGGACAACAAGCTCATGCCACCTTGCCTGACTTCTCAAAATTCTTGATGTGGTGGGAAGTTTACTCTAGGCCAACATTTTATGTTGATTAAATTTCATTCTATTATTTCATCACTTGGGATAGCACACTAAACTTTCCCCCACTTTGTTTATACCTTTAAGGCATTTATTTGCTATGATCATGGGTCCCTAGCTAATTTGATTGTTGTTTGACCAGGCAGTTCATTATTAATTTTTATTTTTTACTCTGTCTCTTTACTTCTGCCCTTATTATATCTACCTTCCCTTTACCCATCTCTGGTTTATTTCTCTATAACTTCAGGCTTTATTCTACAAGGCTTGAGAGAGTTCTCTGAGCAATCTCTTAAATAAATTTCTTTTTCCTTAAGGTGAAAAGTACTACCAGAGGCCAAGAGTTAGGCCACAGGAGAGGGCAAGTCAGAGCACTCATCAGCAGCTCTGCATTATTGGGGAATCTTATGGTCATGGGAGAGGGACTTACAGGGAGGTGAATCCAACCAGTGTGGAGATGGTACCCACCTAAACTTTCACCTTACTGCTCCTCCCTATTTTCCTTACCCAACTGTCCCCCTCCCCCAGCCTCTTTGGGACTTGGGAGAGGACATAGGCATAGTTAGGCATCTGTAGCCTTAGCAGTTCATTTGTATTTTCCCTTTCCTAATGATCTTTATCACTTATTTTCATCACCACTAAGAAGAAGCTGAGGAAAAAGTTCAGACTTTTGGAAGGAGGCTATTAGAGTGTGGTGTACTGTATGTGAGAAATGCATTTTGCCATAATCACATATTCAGACTGGCAATTAATGGTGATAGTTGACTGAATTCTTGCTTTTCTCTATGGAATGCCCAGTCTCTGAACTGAATATGTAAAATATTGAAGCATTTAAAATCTACATCCACATGAGATTTCATTCAGAATAGGCCTTTATGAATATTCATGTTGAAGTATTTAGCCTCAGGGTGTGAAATATTAATCTCTTACCTGAGTTTTACATCTAATTCTTTTTCAGTGACACAGAGAAAAATTAAATGTTACCTGCCACCAGGGGCATCATTAGGATGAGCTCTTTAGGTTAAAACTCTAAAAGAAGAACGAATAGTTTGGAATAATTTTTTTGCTGTTTCCTATCATGGGGTAGACAAAATTTATGAAAGTATTATCATTGTTTCTGTTCAACAGTGACCTCCTATCTATACAGATTTGACAGTCAAGGAATATTAAAGATCAGTTTCTATTGATATGAACAGTTAAGATTTTTAAACTAAGAATGGTTATGAAGAGTGCATATTTAAAGACTAAATGCTTTTTAGTAGAACCTATAAAGACAGACTCACTGTGATGAATAAACTATAAAATAGTACTCTAAATTGATCAGGGAAAATTTAAAAATGGCACTGGATTGCATTTTTCTTTTCTTTCTTTTTTTTTTTTTGAGACTAGGTATTGCTATTTTTGCCTTGGTACCACTAGGTCTCGCTATGTTGCCCCACGGGGGGACTCGAACCATGATCCCTAGCCCCAACCACTTCATAGGCTGACGTTTACAAGTACACACCACTGTGCCCAGTTCGCGGATTGCATTTCTGTTGTGGATTATGTTTGTATTTTTGTAGTTTTAAGTTCAGTTTTTTTTTTCTCCTTGAAAGGTTGGAAACTGTGAGGTACAGAATGAAAAGATAGCTAAAGATTAATTTTTGCTTTAGTTCTCCTTAAAAAAAATAAAATAATATGCATTTGTTGCAAATTTTAAATAATGAGTACATTTTAAAAAATACTTCTTTTCCAGATACTTGGGGAACTCACCACTATAATTTTAGTTTTTTTGTTTTATTCAGTCTTCTGTTTTGTATTAAGAGTTTAAATGTATATATTTTACAAAAGCAGAGTCACCTAGCTATTTTATAATCTGCTGTATTTTTAGTAATTGTGGTAGTTTTGCTGACATAACTTGAAATAGCTGCCTAATCTGTTAGATGCCTATATTAAAATTCAATAAACAATTAGGTATTTTTGATCTTTAGATAGATTTTAATTTTATGCTATTATAAGTGATATTTTAGTGACCATCATGAATACTAAATTATTTTGTATATTGTTCTTAGGGTAAATTGCCAGAAATTGAATAGTTTAACTAGATAGTAAACATTCTCATCCTTTAGGTATTTGTTATTAGGTTGCTTTTCAGAAAGTATGTAACAGTTCATATTTTCACCTTCCCTAAAGGTAGTCATTATCATTGGGATATATATACCTTATATGTTGATGTATATGTTTGGTACATATCATGTTTATGACATATACATAAATATGATATATATTTGCTAATTTTATAGAGAAACAACAGTAATTTTTTTCTCTCTTTTAAAATTATTATTAAGATAACTTTGGTTCACAGCACTGTGTATGACTTAGGTGCATAGATTCACACATCTTCAGATGTATTGTATTATCACACCACACTGTTTTTAGTGGGTTTCAAATTTTATCTTTATCTCACATAAAGTAAATATACACAAACACTACTTAAAGGGTGATCTCCTGATGATGAATAAAGGAATAAAATAAAAGCTTCCTCTCCTAACCATACCACACACCTGCCCTACAAGAGGTTCCTGATATGCTCAGACTGGCTAGCTGCCTCAGAATTACTCCTGGAGATCCAAACAGCATGGTCGGCTGTGTCCTGGGAGTACAGATCCTCATCTAGGAAAAGCACATTCCTCCAGAAAAGAGAAGGAAGAGACCAGTGGACCAAGCATTGACAAATGACTTGCAGTGAGAGAGAAGTCAGAGTGACTGAAGGGGGCACAGGGGAAACCGGAGGGGTATGGGTCGTACCTTTAAGGGATCAGTAGGTCAATAACTATACAACTATGACTGATGTTGCTTGAAAATAAGAAAATAATAATATAAAATTTTAAAAACACTCAAAAAAGTTTCCTCTCCTTTTGACTGTAAAGAGATGGAAATCTTCCAAGAGAAATGATAATTTCATATCAAGGATTAATAATAATTCTGTAGCTGTGGAAAACAGACACAGATCTTTCCCTGCAACTTTCCTATTGTAATTAAATTTATTGTGATGAGATTTTTACCTAATACTCAGTAAATTTCTATTTGAAAAACCAACTGAGTTTTTAAATTGATACCATTGCATGGGTCGAATAGTGACTGTGATAATTTTATGTGGGGTTAAAAGTAAAACTCAAATAGGTATTCAGTGGTACCAGGAATAGAGAATAGTTTTCATCTTTTGGGTTTACTCCTGAGTGTGAGGGAAGAATGACAACCAATAATCAATGTTTATGTTCTAGAAGAATTGCTATTACAGTAATGAAAAACATTAATTTGGGGTGGGATAGTCACTATCATGTACATGAATTAGCTTCCTTAACTCAATTTTCAACTCTACTGAAAGACTGCATTAATTTATTTTGGCAGTTTAGTTGGAGAAGAACCTGGGTATTGGGAATTCCAATCAGAAACTAGCTTGGAAGTTTCCTGTTGTATCTACTTAGTTAAAATGCTATTGGGAACCTGACTGTTATCACTCATACTTATTACTGATATTATAGTAGGTAGTTTGCCGAAACATGACCTTAGATTACCCAGTTTATTTGTTCTAAGCCTGATAATGATATGGCAGGTGATTGTTGTTTCTCTTAGCCCTTCTTCACCAATTGCATTTTTTTGTTGTCTTTCCCTTGTCCCAAGCAAATTATTACCAGATTAGATATATTAAAGAATGTTGAATTTGCTGAATTCTAGGTAGGTTGTTTTCTACCATATCAAAATCCTGTTTGAAATCCTGAGTGGCTGCCTTTGCCTGTGGAAATATATAGTGATTGTTTATCTGCCAATCAAAGTGTATTGCAATCATGGTCATTGCTGACTTTTCCACTTTCATCTTTCATAATTCATTTATAGTATTTTATACTCTGACTGGAATGCTTACTTTCTTGCCCTCTTGACGCTTAAAAAAATTTCCTTCTCAACATAGAATGTACTTTCCCTTCATTTTCACAGAGAGTTTTGGGATTCAAGATTTCAGAGAGACCTTCATCATTCATGCTATCTGATTTTTCAAGACTTGAAACATATACTCTCGGTCCTGATTTTTTTTTGCAAGATTTATTTCCTCTGACTTACTATGTACTTTACACATACTCCCTTTAAGACAGCATTGATAACATTCTGCCTTGTCTTATAGCTGTTTATATACTTATCTTATTCTTCTTAAAGATTAAAACTTGCTTGGGGTGCATTTTATTTTCTTATTTTTGCATTTCTCTAGTACCTGAAACAGTGCTGAGAATACTTTAGGCTATGAACAAATGCTTGCGTGAAGATGTATTGAGGTGTTGTTAATATTATTATTATTATTATTATTGTGATTTGTGGGTCCTTACTATGATAGATGGTAAATTTTGATTACATCCAGAACTTCTGGTTTTAGTGCTTGGAAACAAAGACAATGGTTTTTTCAAAGACTGCTGAATCTGTTTTTTTAAGGCAGTTTGAAAAGCTGTTTTGTTTTTTTTTTAAAACAACTTGGAGGCAAAGTTGCCACTCTTATAAACAATCATTTTAGTTTGGTCTTAGCCATGGCAATGAACATTAAATGAATTGTTAATTCATACGTGAATTTTCTGTTTGCCCAACTTCTTGATTCCGTCAAGGTCATGTCCCTTCAATCCCCTTGAGTTTAAACCTCAGGCATTTCTGGTTTTCTTTCTCTCTAGTCAGTTATCAATGTGCTTAATCCTTTCAGATAGCAGTATGTGAATTTATTGCGTCCCTTGTCCCCTCTTGTGACTTAGCCTGAATCATTTTAGCATCTGCCTGGCAGCCTCCCTGGCTTTTGCATTCCCCACTCTTAGAATACTAGAAATACTCGTATAAGAGCCATCTACAGACATCACTCATAAAATCCAGATTCAAGTTTTGCAGCCTGTATTCTTTCCAACCTGGTTTCATTTTATCTGTGCCATTATCATGACTTCTTTTGCAATAGACAGTTTTCACTTAAAGAACCATGTCTTGGAGAGGTCCAACTTACTTAGTCTTTTTACCATCCATCTTCAATTTGTGCTGGATGGAGCGGAGCAGATGTCTCCCTTCTTCCCCTCTCTGCTTGCTTTTTCCTCTCTCTCACTGTTCCTATTTCCTTGGTAATTTTACTGATGATAATGAATTTATTCTTTTCTTCCTCTCAACTTATATAAACCCCTAAAAGAAAAAAAAAAACCTTTATATTTTACTGAAGTACTTTTCTTTCATCTGACAATTTTGGAACACATTCTAAAGAAAGTGAAATCAAGCATATTGTGTGTGCATGCGCACTTGCATACCTGGGGTAGATTTGTGCTTAAACCTCAGTGGAAATTGGTCATTGTTTAGAATTGGGCATTGAATATGAGACTTGACCTTCTATCCCTCTGCCTATAACATTTCTTTGAAAATAACCTAAAGCAATGTAGGAATTCTGATCTTATAGTTATGCTGATGGAATTTGTGTGTTCCCTGTGCTGGGCAGTTCTGGTTCAGGTGAGAGTGCAGTGGCAGCCCTGGTAGAGAAAAATGATGATCTGTTCTCTGCGTAGAAAGGTGGGAACAGAAATGGGGCTCTCTGGTGTCTGTTTCAAAAACTCTCCTCCCTTTCCCCTCTTTCCCTTCCTCCAACCCCAGTTATTTAAAATACATTATTTCTGCATCCAAGTTTTACTAAAAATGAATCATTGCAATTTTCTCTAGAACCAGATTGCATGATTTCTTGCTATTGTCTAATTTATCTCTACTTTGTTGTTTTTTTTTTGAGACTAGGTCTCGCTATTTTTGCCCGTGCAACTACAGGCTCTCATTGCCCGGGGTACCATGGACTCAAGCAATCCCCAGCCTCAGCTTCCCAGGTAGCTGGGATGACAGGTGCTCGCCGCCACACCCAGCTATCTTTTTTGGAACTAGGTCTCGCTCCGGGCCCGGGCGGGACTCGAACCGCGATCCCTAGCCCCGGCCGCTTCATAGACTGAAGCTTACAGGCTCGAGCCACCGTGCCCGGCCTTATCCCTATTTTGTTATTCAGTGTTTATATTTTATTTTGGTGTAACATTTAACAGCTAGTGAAGTTCTGTGAGCCACAGGAGATCCAGTCTTTAAGTAAATCACATAAACCACAGGAAAAGTCATCAACAAGTTTTAAAAACCCATCATCATATTTATATGAATACAGAGCTCTTATTTCCTCCACAAGAGGGCAGGAAAGTCTGGGCTGTAAATGTAATTTTTTGAGAAACATGTTAATGGAAAGAAGTGCTTTACTCTTAAAAGATTTTTTTTTCTTTTAAAAAAGTTCTATTAGTGAGAATTTTCAGCATTTTTTTGTCTTTTGGGTAGTAGTTACTTTTATTTGCCCATCATTTCCCCCTTCCCTAGATTCTAACTCTATGTTCTAATGGCCAGATATGTTGTTGTTGGGCTAACTGCTCTCATTACCAAAGCAGCTTCTTTTCATTGTTTCAGGATTTCAGACCCTAACACACGTGAGAGGGAAAACAAAAGACCAACATTTCAGTCAATGACAAAGGAAAACAAATCACACAACAGATCTGAGGGTGGTTCTCATCACCCATGCACTTTCATATGTTATTGTCAGACTAAGTTTTATTCTTGACTGCTCCCCACTAGCTCCTGCCCTCACATTGCTTTAATCCTTTCTGTTTTTTGAGATTTAAATTATAGGCCATGCTGCAACCCCATCTAAGTTTGTGATATCAAATCCTGAATATTTTTCTCTTTGGTGATTACAACAGGGTTGGATTTCCAAATTAGGTCTCACTGCCCTGGGATAACAACAGGATATGCCCTGAGGAGATGTTTGAGAAAATGAGTTTATTTTAATAAAAATACAGCTGGGGAAATATTGGTAGAATTTATATTTGGGTGTTGATTTGCCCCTTGAAAATTCAGTACCAGTTGAACCTGTCGGTACCTCTCTCTGTTCCTTCCTTCCTCTTTCATCCTCTCTCCCTCCTTCCTTTCTTTCTAATAAACTAAAAGATAAATTGTGTAAAACAATAGAGCATTAAAGACTCAATTTTTGTTTAAGGCCGATAGTGATTCCCCCCCTGTAGGGCATAGAATTAAAATGTGTGCACAGAACCAAATGATTGCTCCAGTATCATGTTTTAGTGGCAGTTGTCCCTCCAAACAGTGCTGTTAAAGGGAAGCAGAGTAGAATAATGCAGGTGGCAAAAGATTGATTCAAAGAGGATGTTTATAGAGAAAAATTGACAGTTTCAGACATAATACGTTGGCATAACTGCATGATAGGAATGGCAAAAAATGTTAGAGAGATATGGTGGAAGCACCATGGGGGTTTTGTCTGTAAGCTGCAAATGTAACTAACAGCACTGACTCCCTTACCATGCAGATAAGCTACTGACCACCCACGTGTGCCCTTTGTTGCCATGTGGCTGTCCAGAATCATGCAAATCATTTGGCACTGTCTTCTTTAAGTACCATGCATGGAATTTTCAGACTTAGGAAAGGTTTACTTAAGAAATCCTTTTTGTTTCTCTCCTAATTATAGATCCAGATGGCCCATGGGCTTGGGGGGTGGGGGTGGGATTTAAACTGTACAACATTTAGCAGTCCTTAAAGTTCATTTCAATGCTGCAAAAGCCTTGTGTCTTTTTTCATAGCCTGTCTTCTTTTCAAAACACAGACAGTGGGACCTATCTGTTTTTCTTTAGAAGCTGTGTAATGGGCTGTGTGTGTGTGTGTGTGTGTGTGTGTGTGTGTATGTGTCTGAATGTAATTTATATATATACCTATATATATTATCATTTTTCTTTTACATTATAACTCATTTTTGGCCTGAAATGAACATGGTGAGTCTTAGTGAAGTGAGTGATATCACAGCAGTTCTGGCTTCCTTCCAGTATGCAGCCCTTTGCACAGGGAAAATGACAATGTTGACCAAGAATTCCATAGCACAATGTGAAGAGGAATGAACTAAACAGACTTTATCCAAAGGAAACATGAGGAAAACATCTTATTATAAGATATATATTTAATATGTTTTTCATATTTGGAAAAAAAAGTTGATGTCTGGGAATGTTCTTTGATTCACTGGCCAGAAGGATTTGTGTTGCTTGACAAACCTCCCCCACTCTCCTGTGTCTTTAGATTAGAAATGATTTATTTACAGAGAAAAGAACAATGTTTTGATATGCTATACTAGTGGTAAACATTTATGGAGTTTGAAAATATTTATGAATGTGTAAAAATTATTAAAGAAAATATGCTTTCAGTTACCTTATGATCAGGTAGAGTATGAATACAGAAGCAGGGATTTCTTAAAAGAAAAAGACAAAGAGAAAGTGCATATGTGTGGATATGTAAGTTTAATAATCTTAGATTATATGATTATATTTATTTTGTGTATAATTTAAAAGATATAATTTTATAAAATATAAATTTAATATGCCTATGTACATTTTTAGAGTCCTGATAAATATGTTAAAGTTCTTACAAAATTTCATTATAACAGTTTATTCCTGGTCTTCAAAAATAAAATAAAATTTTCTTTTTCAATAAAAAACTTCCAGTTTGCACTTTAGGAAAAATGTTACCATTTAGAGAAACAGTTGATTACTGTATTTGTAGTTTTAGAGGAAGAGAACTCTTATTTGCTCTCTAAGATTATTCAGACCTTATGCGACTCTGTGAGAAGAGTGTTCAATAAATTCACGTAAAATTGCACCTTGACGTTGGATACAAGAAAGGTCATGGTGTACACCAAGTTAACTAAGAGTTTTTTCTATATCTTTGTTAGCTCCATTTTCTGGAAGCATCTGTAACCCTTAAAAGGATTTATGCCCTTCTGGCAACATTAATGGCACACCTAAACCAAGTCAACTAAGGTTCCTTTTTTTTTCTTATAAGTTTTTCAAAGAAATCAAAGGCCCTAAAATTTATTATTCTAAATAATGAGGTTTTAAATCTTTAGTTTTCTCTTTGCATTTGAGAATTGTAAGCATAAAATGAGAGTGTGCTAAAGTCTTAAGTGGTAAATTTGTGTATCTGAGTAAAGGGCACAGGGGAGTTCTTTGTACTGTTTTTACAAGATTTGGGATTCAGTTGCAGTGTGGTGATCAAGCAGATCTTGTGCCATCTCATGGGTTAATATGTCATGGAGGCCATGTGCCTGCTGCTTCAGTTTGACCTAATCAGAGCTCAAGGTCTGTAGCTATTTTCCTCCATAGCAGCCACTTGATAAACTGTAAAGAGATAGTTCGAAAATGCTCAGGTTGGGAAAATTAGTAATGAAAACAATGGGCCAAGGGAATTTATGGTAGCATGTGACTGGTCCTAGAGTCATCAGGTTTTATTAACCTCTTTTTATCAGCCTATGGGAACAGCAAAATTTTGTCCTTGAGTCATGTCCCGTTCTTCTCCTAGGGCCTTCCTGTCTCAATAGCAAATTCAGAAAGTTTAACATTGTTACAGTACTTGTATGTCATCTATAGTACATATTCCAATATCATTAATTCTATGAATGGTTTCCTTTCTAGAATTTTTTTTCCCAGTCAGGAATCACCTTTCGAGTTTAGTTGTCCTATGAAATTAGATTATCTTTAACTGACAGTTTCCATTTCAACTTCTCCATATGCCCAACCTTCATCTGCCAGAGGACAAGTAAGTTTTATTTTTCTGACTTTTGTACAATTATGTGCATACTGATTGTGTTACATTTATCTTTTATATATCCATTTCGTTTACAAGCACTTCCAAGTGAGCTTTCTATGGGCGACTGAGTGATTTCATCTTTATCCTGTATTCTCAATTAAACTTCAAGCCTAGAGACAAAGCGATTATTCTCACTTGTGTAGCCTTGAAGGGTGCCCTAGTAAAGTAGAAGAAAGGGTCATCTATTTTAAAGTACTAAATATAGTAATAATTATATTTTCTTACATATGCCAGGCACATAGTAAATATACTCTTATTTAATTTTCAAAACATCTATGATGCAGTTTAAAATTCTTTGAACCATTAGCCTAATGTCACTGAGGTTTTGCCAGACTTCTCTCATGTTTTCCCACCTTTTCAGACCTTCACATTTCTCCATCCCAGGTCTACATACATACTGTTTCCTTACCTGGAACATTGTTCTCATTATTTTCTGAAGAAGTTAACTGTGACAAGATAAGGAGAGCTAAAGGGTAAATAAAGGGTAAATAAAGGGAGAGGTGTGTGTCTGTGTGTGTATGTGGTTCTTGTTTCTTGATGCTGTGTTTATGTATTTATGTATGTATGATATTTATAATACAAACTGAGGAGAAAGAGTCAAAGGAAACAGTAGGAAGACAGAGGAAGAAGGTAATTGG